>OU744317.1:69097376-69293069 GCA_916610145.1 Eristalis arbustorum
CTGCGAGCATGAGTGCCAATTGCACAGTGCCCGGTTATAACACTTATGAGAGTCCTTAATGAGTGCTTGCTGTGTCTAAGTAGACTAAGTGACAGTTTTAGGTTAAGTGGTGGCCAGATTTCTTTCGATTTAAAGCAGGTGGTACTTTAAAACAGGGTGAGAAGATAACATAAATTATAGTTACATAGTTCTTCAAACGCCGCAATGTACGGAGGATCATTGATATTTATTTTTAGATCTTTTTTAAATACTTTATTAGAGGGTCGTCAATCTACCACAATTCGAAATTTGTGTACACCTGAGTTGTCTTTTTTCTTTGGGGTTACTATAATCGGTGGACTGTATCTGCACAGCCTTTTCCTAATTATACCTTGGGCTTCCATTTCTTGAATTTGTTTCCTAACTTCTGTTTCATGTTGGTGGATACCTATACAATTTGGAAATATTTGTTCATTTGTCGTAGTTCGGATTTCATGTACAATGCTCGTAGTATTTGTTAACTTGTCTCCTTCTTTGTAAAATTGTTTCTTATATCTTTCTAACAACTTGATTAAACCGTATTGTTCTTCCTCATTTAAATGAATAAGTGTGACATTTTCAGGTGCACCTACTTCTAAAGTATTAACTTCGGTCTGCACTATTTTGTTTAGAAATGGTATCCTTATATCATTTCTTAACACAATTTCCTGATTTTCAATGTCTATGGTTCTCACATTTTAATCTACCCAGTCCATTTCAAGCAAAAAATCGTAATGCTTTTCTAAATCAATTTAATCCACCTAATTGTAGCATTTTGTGTTTGATCAAATTCAACGGGACACTTAGATTTAACATATTCCATATTTTGTTGTTACTTGTCCTTCTTATGTTTTTAATGCTACTTCCCCTCCTAAACGTTCATAAATTCTGCTTGAAACTGTTTTTGAATTTAATAAACTAACTGTAGAACCTGTATCAATTATAGCAATGAATTTTTTTTTTCGCTTAAAGAACAATAAACATTTTGTTTCTTTCCGAGGCTAGTTTATAAAAAAAACTCATTTTGGGAAATTAAACTTACATCGTTACTATCACTAACATTGTCAACTTCCATTGCTCTCAATGAGTTATCGCTCAAATTTCTATTATTCCTGAACTGCCGACTTGTGTTTGTATTATTGTTGTTAAAAGTTCTCCGAGTTTGTCTTGACTACTCTACTATTGTTATTGGGATTATAATGTTGTTAATTGCTATCATAGTTACTGTGATAATTAGTATGGGGTGAAAAATTACTTTGTATTGGTCTGTGTGCAATTAGTTTATTTTCTCTATAAGGCTTATTAGATTTGTGTTCTTTTAGATTGAAATTATCTTGCCCGACATATTTATTAGGTGTTTTTCCGATATCTTCCAACGTATACATATCATATAGTTCAGCTACTAAAGACCCAGCTATTTCTTTAATATTTAGAGCTATCACTATCACATAATTCAGAAATAGAACTTACTTTTAAAAAGCTGATCTCCTTCATGGTCCTTCGTTGACTTCAAGTTGAGCTTCAACTTGCTCTTGCAGCAGTCCCAGGTCGGTGGAGGTGATGTTTCCAGATAGTTCTTGGCTGGTCCGATAACTTTTCGTTCGATGTATACATCATTCCTCTGGTTTGCTTCATATTCCTCTAATGCTCTGTACACTGAAGAAATGAATGCTGGCAAGGTTCAAATACTTCCATCAAATACAGGAAGGTACCGAAGTTCCATTTCGACTCTGCTCCTTAGTGATATCGGTTGATTTTGGCGTCATATCGCCATTCTTCTGTTGCCGTCTAGAATTCTATTTCGTAATATTCTTCTCTCCAGGTTGTGTTATTGAATGTTTGCTTAGTGTTCGTTTCTTCGCAATCTACTAAATTTTGCTTTAGATTACTCTGTTTCACACTTTTTACACTTTAACACTTTTTACGGTTCGTTTCATTGTATTCTAACCGACTGCGCCAGTTAAAAAATAATAAATTAAAAATGCCAAGAGAATACGAAATTAAAGTTTCCACGACTTTATTGGTTCACTATTGAAACAAGACTCGTTCATTCAAATTCTACAATATGACTTATGACTTACCTTAACATTGCGATTACTCGACAAAACAGAATGAACGGAAGTTGTGAAACGGAAAATGTGAATGATCACCGTTTGTTTCTTACAAATTATCAAGCAAGCGGCTTTGTTTTTAATTTAAGTTGATATGCACTTGGCAGGTCGTTGGCAAGTTTAATGTCAGCATTTCCTGTTGTTGTCGGCTTTTGAGTGCTGATGTATGTAACTCGCGCTTCTCATGCTACTTCTTTTTTCTCCTGAGAAGCCGGTGTTCGTCTCTCCTCTTCTGCTCGTAGAGCTCCTGAGCAGCTCTTGTTCTTCTTTGCAGTTCCGCTTTGTATGCTTTTTGCTTGGCTGCATTCGCCTGCAGCGTTTTGTCCATGAGCTCATAGAACCTGTCTTTGGTGTCGTCATCTTTCTCGTCTGTGGGGGCATGTGCACATATGAAGCCTATGTTGGCAAATTTAGCCTGGATGCGAATTGAGAATTCGTGAGGCCCTCGTTCACTGACCTGAACGATAAGACTTCTTGCCTTAGTCTGCCTCTAATGACAAGTCCACATCCAAATAGTCGTTGTTTTGTTGTTTGTAGTAATCACCGAAATATATATCCCAGTTTTCCTTCCTTCTTTTGCCCTGTCCATCCCATCGCACTTCTTGGATGGCGGTTATATCTGCTTTCCAGCAGTCTAGGGCTTCCGCTAATTGTTCGACTGCACGTGGCCTATAAAGGGACCTTACATTCCACGCATCCACGTACAGATCCGAAGGTCGTTGTCCGTATATCGTTTGCAGGATTCGTCATCAGTAAAATCATCCGTTTCCGATTCTTGTTGTTGCTTCGTAACTATTTTTGTTTTGTGTGGCCGGGCAGTTACCCCGATGGCACAACCCCCAACCTGGAGGGCCAGTTCCTTTTTGGTAACCCTGGAGGATAAGAAGACAAGAAAAGACCAGTACCCGATGGCCACCACTACCCGATTCCCACAGCACCCAGCCATCAATATTCAGTAATACGCATCTAAATATTTCGGGAATACAATTTCCATGAAGTATCACACACGCTTTTCTCTTTCATGTGTATATCTATGATGAATACGAGTATTATTGATATGTTTGTATATCAGAATATGAATATATTCGCATCAGCTAATATCACAAAATATTAATTTTAACCCATCCCTAAATAAAAATATACAAAAAAACGTGACTTAAACCATGAGTCAGCGCATTATAAATGAGTTGAAGGAAAAATTGCTGATATGATTTACAGAGAGCAGATTTTATTTTTAAGAGACCCGACATTTTTTTCATCTTGTTTTTCTGAAAACAAATTGCTTCTTCTGATACAAAATTTCCTATCAAGGCATATACTAGATTTGGATTTATTATTAGAAATCAAATAATATTGAATTAACACATTTGCGATAGTTATTTTTAAGAATATGTAGATGTATTGGACCCTTAATATATAAGAATAGTGTTTACGACTGTAATTCGTGAACTTTGCCCAATATTAAATTCTTTGCGCAGTTTCCCCAACTTTTCGCGGTAAGAAACAATTTGAATTCTAGAATTTGCATTGAGTTGTAATCATTTTAGCTATGATATTTTGGTTGATTTTGGTGGTAATTTTAGTGAAAAGAGACGTAGAAGTTCTCTCTAGTACTTTATTTCTGATTTTAACCATCTAAGCAAAAAATATAAATATGCATACATACCATGACTTTTGCATACATGCATACATATGTATATACATCTATACTTCTGACGTAAATATAAAAAACTAATTCAAACTGTAAAACTACTATTGTATTGCTATACAACTAAAAGCAATCTTCATTTATATCTGCGTTTACAGCAAGACCTCTTTCTTTAAGAGCCTTGGATATTAATCTATGTTTTTCTTGACGTTGTTCTTGTTCTCTCCGTTGGGCATCGAGTATTTCTTCGACTGATATTTCTTTCAGTGGCAGCTTTGATTCTTTTTCCCGGTCCTTTTGAATAACTCAATTATAATTTGATTTGTTATAAATATATGTACATATATCACTTACAATTTCACCTAGCAGAACAACGTTCTCTCCACGAATCAAGAAAACGCCACGCGGTATGTCGCCGTACTCATTTCCCACATGAATTCTTTCTATAGTCCTGTGCAAAACCAAATTTGCAAATTGGTCAACAGAGCGAAGAAATCCAATAAGAGTACGTCCATCTCTAAGAAGAACCATTAGTTTTTCTAAAAATATGTTCAATACTATATAATAAAAAGCATTGTATTTGCATAAATATTTACTATCAACTTCTTCCAAAAGATGTGCTGTTCCAGCCAGTGGGTTCAGATCGTCCATTGTTTCACACTAATTATTACTATCATTTAGATTTAGAGTACAAGAAGTCAAATCAAGTTTGACAATTAATATGTTAAAGACACCCCAAATTTTGCAAAGTCTATAGCATAATTCAACCTCATAATAGCATCATTTTTCAAGATGTCCAATACTATGGTATCAACTGGTATCAACAATACGATGACCAAAAGCAGAGATAATGGAATGAAAGAGATGTTCATCTTTCCATTGGAAAACCCCTAGTCCACCACAAATCCACCTCAGATTTTAAGCGTTTCCGCTCTCAAGTCACTAATACACCTCGGATTCTAAGCGTTTCCGCTCTCAAGTCACTAATATTACTCTATATACAGAGCTTTTATTATCTGCCCTCAATAGTGTCAAAAATTTGCGAGATTGCTCATGATAATGTCAGAAATGGCCCCGATTGGAAAGTATTCCAGGACACTGTTCGCTAAGCTCATACTTTTTAAAAAAAATTATTGTTTGCTGTTTATTAATTATTAATTATAAAAAGTCGTCAATAAATGCCAATCATTCTAACAAACTAATTGTTATAAATATATTGACGAACATTACGGTCAGGAAAAATGTGAAAACATTTACAAAAATACTACAATTTATTTTCATATACTGATGGAACTCTTATCATAATGTTAATGTATGTAGTAGTAGTACGTATTGTGGATTAAGGTAAGACTAAAAGTTATGTATGTACGAAATTTTAACAATTTATATCAAAAGAGCGCTGTCAGGAAAGAGTAAAAAATTTCCCTACCCTGTCCATTTCAACCCAAGAAATGTCTATGGGAAGTTTTGGTTTTTTTTGGTGGTTTTCTGTCAAATCATTTGATGTGTCAATCTCGAATATAGTATTGGCGGCTATTCAACAATTTTGAATTAGTTTGAGTTTATTTGAACAAGTAGTTCAGAAGAATAGAAACCGAATTAAATGCCAAAAAAACCCTGTTTTTTAATGTACATGTTTTGCTGTAAATTTTGATATATATCGTCTCTCACATCATACAGAAACCAACAAGCATAAATTACACATTTTCGTTCATTCGGTTTTTATCTCCACTCCTTAAAAAATGACAGTCTTCAAAATTTGGTGCAGAAACTACGGGAACACCCCTATTTTGTTTATCCTGAATTTGTTAGTTTTCAAATTTAACGTCTTTTTTAATGGAATATTCCAGCCTCATAATAAGAACATAATTCAATGCATTTTGCGAACATACACTTGTCTCTTAGTTTCCGTTTTTGTTTTTAGGTGAATATTTGGCGTTCAAATTAGTGGCAAAGACGGAAATTCCGGAGAATTCACTTCATCAACTGCTCTCATAAACTAATACGCATTTACATAAACACATTCACATTCACATTCAGCTGGTCGCGAGCTTTACACGTATTCACAGACTCTGTCTGTGAAACGGATGTGAAGCAGGAGGAAAACAGCTGTGAAATGTTATAAAAAACGCTGTCAGATGAATCTGACGGGCAAGAAACGTAGAAGTGGCATATCTCCTCCTTCCATTATCTCTGACCAAAAGTGACAAGCACACAATACGGAAATACTTATCTTTCCAGTGGAAAACCACTTTCAAATCACATTTCACAGCGACTTCTTCACGATTGTACTCTATTCCAGAACTAAGAAAGCAAGGAGATATCCATCTTCGGTCTCTTTTTTTGAAATGGGAGAGTAAATCACTTGTAAATCACAAATACTTTCAGAAACACTATGGTTCCATAACAATATGGCGGCCGATTAGTTTATTTTAAGTGATTTATGAAAATGTTTAAATAATATTGTTATGATTGGTAACTTATTAAAATGTAATATATTTTACTTTTTGTACCCAGTGAACGCCAGCTTTCGTGGTTAGTTTCCTTACTTTTCAAGGTGAATCCATAAAGTAAACAAAACTGATACGTTAATTAACAAAATTAGTGAAATCAAGTTAAGTCTGTTTATTTTAATAGTTAAAAAATATAATTAAAGAAAAACAAAATTAAAGTCTGCGTATTAGGATGCCAAAATTTCCTCCATACATGTGGGACAAGATATAATAACATGTAAGTTCACTATTAATCTTAATGATCTTGTAGTTTCGTATCCGAATTTGCACGCGAAATTTTTTTAAACTTTTCAATTTCGCATTTTTTTTTCTTTTGATACATCAACGTTATTTTATAGCATTAATTATCAATCTTATGTCTTTTGCTTTTATTTTTAGCAAAATAGTGAATGTTTCCTCTTAGTTCCATCACACCCATATCTGTGCGTGTGTAATTTTTCATTTTCATCCCCTAATCCTATGTAGTTTTGGTATTCGAATTTGTTTTTTGCTTGGTGGATTTATTCTTATGCGTATTGTTTTAATTTACTAATTTAATACTGCAACTAACATATCTATACTAGTGTCTACATGCTTATCTTATATGCATACGTACTTACATATTCACACCATATCATTTTCTATTCGAGAATGTATCTAGCTGTTAGTCCTCATAGTAAACCATAGCATATATGTATGTATATAACAAATAACTAACTGCCTTATATGCGTGCACTGCTGTTAAGTTTAAGGTAATTTATTTTATAAATTTTTTAACTTATTTATATTTTGTATAGCATTAAACGTGTAAACTTTTAAGTGGAGTGAGCTACCGAACCTACATATTGAAGACTCAAAAAAAGGCCGTATTTTTAGTTTATTATAGATTAAAATATATACATAGATTTTAAACTATGTATATTCTTATGCTTATGATAAGATAGTTAAGATATAAGAAAAAAATGTTAGAAATAACTATCAAAACCGAAAAAAAATAAACGTAATATTATATAAGATATAGATAATATATATAATATATAGATTATTTAATATAACTAAAGATAATATACTTATAAGTCTAACATAAGATAAGATAAGATTAACTAATAAGCACCCCTGTTTTAAAAGGAGAGAGATGTGGGGACTATGTCTGGGATTAGTGAGCTTGCAGAAATCCGATAGAGTGTGAGACAAACATTTTTCATATAAAATGTTTGCCAACTCTTCTCACAAACGGCTTACTGCAACTGCTTTTTCTGACGTTTTGTCTACTATCTTCATGCATTAAGACACTTCGGAAAAAGCCATTCAAACGTGTGAGTCTTTAAGAAATTGGACACCAAAATAGTAGGCCTCCGACAAAGATTACACAATGTCGAGGCAACAGTTTTAAGAATGGAAAACAAATGCCGCAAATTGGAAAAAATTATCGAAGATAGGAATAATTATATATTATTCCTAGATTCTCAAATAAAAGATTTGAAAGAGCAAAACGTTAGGATAAATGAGGAGACATTTTCCCAAAGCTTTCCAAACGACAATAAAGCCATTGTCGCAAATATTAGGAAAAACCCAATAGTATATAGTACGGGTAATAGGTTTTCTCAAGAATTGAAAATATTAACACTTTCAATTCATTTCACGTCACCCGTGTCCTACAGATTACTCCGGCCATCACTAAATCTTCCTTCGGTTAACACTCTTACTACATTTCCTCATGGCCAAAATCAGCGGACAATATTAGCTTTAAAATCAAAGCTTTGGAATTGAAAACATATCAGCTACCCAGTATTTATAAGTACTGTTCTATTTTAGCTGACGAGATGTCCCTTAAAGTCCACACGGATTATTGTAGGAAGATTGATACCGTTTGGAAGATTTCGGTGAAGATAAGTTCCGTTCAACGTGGTCGGCTCATAATGTAATAGTGCTTACGGCTCAAGGCATCGCGAAAAGGTGGAAACATCCTATCGCGTATTATTTCGTCCGCAGCACATGCACTCCTTCTATTATAAAAAAATCTTTTCCAAGCTGTACGTGCTCTTCGAGACAGCTGTCTACACCGAGTGCAGTTTGTTTGCGATCAGGTGTCCAACTTTCGCCGTCTAGCCCGAATATTAGAAATATACGATGCTAAGCCGTATTTTCTAGTCGACGATGGTAGAATACATTTCTTCTTTGATTCTCCTCATTTGATAAAAAGGTCCCGTAATTGTCTTCACAAAAATGACAACATTTTCAATGGATCTTCATGTGACTTCATGCGACATGAAGTGACATTGCAAAATTATATAACGAGGATTGCAAGCTTGAGTTTAAGCTTGCTCTAGAATTAACGGAGGCTCATCTACGGCCAATCACTTTCAAAAAAAGAAAGTTAAGTTCGCCTCCCAGGTCTTGAATGACACAGTTTCAGCGGGTTGTTTCACACACTACAGTTCAGGTCAAAGATCCTATGCTAAGCACTGGAGAATTAAAGAATTCTTCAACAATCTTTTTTTCAAACAATCTTATAACTCATCTTCAATTTTTTGTACAAGTCAGTATAGGAAAGTTTTTCGCCAAAATGAAACTCAAAGGCAATTACTACGAGAGGCAACGAGACTCTTAGGTTCAATTAGATTCTTCAGGCAAGGACGTAACAAACCAGTTTTCTTTTATAAAGAGCTGGTTACTCAACATCTCGTCACTCAATTCCTTGTGGCAATTTTTATCGCTATGCCAGTTTGAATTTATTCTTACTCGGCATCTAAATCAAGATTGTCTTGAGCAGTTTTTCGGTGAAGCGAGAAGTGCCGGGGGAAAACGTACATGCGTAACCGCGTAACCGCGTTCCAATTTCAAACCATTTTTCAGAAGCTTTGGGGGCTCCAATATTTGAAAACTGTTAGAGCCGGCAACTGTGAAAATGTTGAAGCTGAGCACTTGCTATCCATCAGCAACCAACCCCTAGCACAAACATCTTGGCTGCAAAGTAAACTAAGCGATATTCCTAAGTACACTTCCACAGTAAATTCGACTGCAGATATAAAAGTGAATGATTTTCCGGAAGAAAATAGTTTTACATATGTCTGTGGTTGGCTTTCTCGGAAGGTGTACGATTCATTAATTTTTTACGAGTCAACGCACACTGTCTCATTTTCAAGAACCCATATCAAGTACCCCACGAAAATGGCAGCTGATTCGTGCATATTTGGCCCCAATAAAGTCAAAATTCCTGAAGTCCCCACATGAACAAAAGAATTCATGAATATCTGTCAAATTCATGAACCTGATTCGTGCATTTTCGCCGTCAATAAAGTAAAAATTCGTGAATTCCGCACATAAACAAAACAATTCATGAATTTCTGTCAAATTTGTAAATCGTTGTGGGGACTATGCTCGTAAATATAATAAATTAAGCAAATGCTAGATGTTATTAAAAGTTGTATCATATATGAATATAACATATTATCAGCAATTCTTACGAATCGATATATGTATATATTATATTAAATCAGCCCAACGATATATGCTTATTGTTACTTTTAATCTGTAATAGAAAACAGCAGACTACTTTTAAATGTGTCTTTACATCAGAAAATATTTTGTAAATATCAGGCAATTATTCGATACCCAACAAGTACATAGACATGAGGCGAATATGTTAAGGCACATTCATATGAACGGCGAACTGCGACCGCGAACTTTCGGAAACAACACCTTTTCCGGCAAATATAAGCAAAAAGTTATACTTCTTTGTATGCAAAAAGATGGGAGTCCTTTGCAAATGAGAAAACTCCATATGAATGAATTGTCAGAGTTTGCGAAGTTCGCAATTCGTAACGATCTCATATGAACGAACCATTAGTATTCCACAAATACTTACTAATAGGTCTGTTCCAATTGCTGTGAAATTCACCTAAATTCACAGGAAAAATGTCCAAAGCCGTTCCATTTGCTGATTTTTTCGTAGTTCTTGACAGAAGAGCGTGCTCACGAGAGAGTAAAAAATGTCCCCACCCTGCGAATTTCTGCCGCAGAAAATTCTGTGGGCAGAAAATTTAAAACTGTCAAATTCAAAATAAAAGCAACAAGCGACCGTTCATTCAGATTTGAATAAGTAAGAATTGAATATATTTTTTGACGTTTCTTGAATTCTGTGAATTTCTACGAAACATCGTTCCACAAGTTTTTGCACAGTTTCTCTCTCAAAGAGAGATTTTTACCCCCACTTCGGTAAATTTGCTTCAACTACGAAAATCAATTGGAACAGACCTAATATTTCTAAGTATTTGGTAGCTATTAGTGATTTTATAATACTTCAATATTCGCTAATACACATCTAAATATTTCGGGAATACAATTTCTATGAAGTTTCACACACGCTTTTCGCTTTCATTTGTATATGTAAGAGGAATACGAGTATTATTGATCTTTTTGTATATCAGAATATGAATGTATTCGCATCAGCTAATATCACGAAATATTAGTTATAACCCATCCCTCAATGTAAATATGCAAAATAGACATGACTTAAACCATGAGTCAGCGCAATCTAAAGGCCCAAACCCATAGAATCCGGTGCGTGCGTTGCGTCTTGTCAAAAAATTGACAACTCATAAGAGCTAATAAGAGGGAGCGAGACAACAAGTGTGGGCTATATGTGGAATACATCACAATGCATGAAGTTGGCGAACTTTTAACTTTTCGTCCGTTTGACAGTTTATTCTCACATGTGTGTATCATTTATGCATGTATGTGTATCATATTACTCTCATGGACGTGTGGGATTGTATGTATGTATACATATTTCGGACGCAACGTACGTATTTCATTTGACACCTCTTTGCAGTCCGGCAAATACGATTTTTGTGGATGTCAACTGCAACGCACGCACCGGATTCTATGGGCTTGAGCCTTTAATGAGTTGAAGGAAAAAAAACAGCTGATATGATTTAGAGAGAGCCGATTTTATTTTTAAAAGATCCGGCATTTTATTATTGTTTTTCTGAAAACAAATTGCCTCTTCACAAAATTTAATTTCTTTGCGCAGTTTTTCCTACTTTTCGCGGTAAGAAACAATTTGAATTCTGGAATTTGCATTGAGTTGTAATAATTTTAGCTATGATATTGTGGTTGCCGTGGCGACCGCTAGACATGAGGCGAATTCTGTTAAACATTCCACCCAGAAATAAGAGAGCAAGGATCCATCCATCTTCTCCATCTTCGGCCATTTTTACCCCTAGTCAAAAAAGAGAGGAATGTGAGAGTAGTGGAAATCCCTTATAAATCACAAATACTGTCACAAAAAATATGGATCCACCACAATATGGCGGCCGATTCGTGGATTTTGTGGGAAAATCATGTGAAGTTGGCCACAACCATGTACTATTCTTCGAAGAGTGTTCAGTTGGTTCATTACTTTAATGATGAATAAAAGTGTAATGCCACGTATTATTTACATATATATTTAGCATACATTTAATACATTAATGTAATATAAAGCCTATTTCTATGTCATACGAAAGATATGAAATCACTTTCAAAGCATTCATTCATAAATTCGAAAAAAGTTAACTAAAATTTCTTATTTTTTAAGAGAAATTCCCAGATATTGAAACTAAAACTATTGAGCAAAATAGTTGCCAAGATTTGAAAATAACTTCCATCATATATCTGTACAAAAGGAAAAGCAGCAAAGAAACTGCTTACCTTATAGATTAATGCCAATGTTTCAAAATTATATATATATATATATACCTGTACATAAGTCTCGGGCAATGCATTTTACATATATAAATCATATTTGAGCAAAAAAAACATACATTTATCTGTTTCTTCATTAATATCACCCTAATGCTACAGGCAGAAACTCCTATAAACAGGAGCTTAATTAATTTACAGCGTGAACATACGCTTTGTTTGTTGCCTCCCCACTGTGTTGAATACCTAACACAGAAAATTTAAAAAATGTCGGGTAAACGAGCGAATTTTCAAATTAGACCTTCAATCCACCCCAATACTGTGGTTGGGGAAGAGGATCAGTTGTTCTCAAGAGCTCACACGTATTCATAGACACGGCGGAGAAAGCTTATAAAAAACGCTGTCAGATGGAATCAAGGGGCAAGAGAGGCAAAAGATGGATATCTCTTTGCTCTCTTATTTCTGATTCCACCTCAGTAGCTTGCTGGCATAAATGAACTAATAGAGATATTCAACTTTCCAGGCCAAAATGCAAAAACACGCCCCATAACACGCATACTTCTTTATTTGGAGGCAATATTTCACGCATACTTTCACGCTTGAGGTAGTTTGATCAGCTGTTTACCCCTCCAAATCATACTTTCCCCTGATAATGACAACAAAATTTCCAAAATGGTTGACTTGCCAACAAACTGGAAATATTCCATGAGTAGGTTCGTCAATGTAAGCCAGTTAAATAGTATAATAACACGCGTAAAAGAAGTTTATATAGTTATTTGAACTTTAAAATTAAAACAAAGTACTAGAAACTGCGGGGGGCATGGGCTTATGTACACAGGGCAAAGTTGCTGACTGCACCCAACCTGGAAGGATGCCAGCGCCATCCCTGCTTGTGCATAAGTCAAGTTGACATACAGCCTCCTCGTGGCGCCCCTGAATAGCCATCACAACAACCGTTGTGTGGTGAACTAATGTATGCAGCGATCCCCCTCTGCCCGAGGGTCAAATAATGGGCCTGGCTTACCAGTTGTAGGTTGTGCGTGAGGTTAACTCCCTCACAACATAAAAAACTAACAGTTACGAACCGACAACAGGCCTCGGATATGGAGGGATTCAAAGTTGCCGACCCCAGCAAACGATTAACGGACAATGATTTTCGGTTCTGCACGTGGAATGTGAGGTCTCTGAACAGACCACGTGCAGCCGATGAACTCGCGGATGCCCTAGACTGCTACAAAGCAGATGTCACCGCCATCCAGGAGATGCGATGGGATGGGCCGGGCAAAAGGAAGATGAGAAACTGCGACATCTACTACGGTGATTGCTACAAAGAAGGAAGGCAACGCTTATTTGGATGCGGATTCGATGTTCGAGGCAGACTTAAGCAAAAAGTCTTAAGCTTTGATTATATCAGCGAGCTCCTCATAACAATCCGCATCATGGCTAAATTCGGCAACATCAGCCTGATTTGCGCACACGCCCCGACGGAGGAGAAGGATGACGATAGCAAGGATGAGTTCTATGATCTCCTAGAAAAAACATACGATCGATGCCCAGTTATGACACCAAGATCGTTCTAGGAGATTTCAAGGCACAGCTGGGCAAGGAAGAAATCTTTGTTAGTGTCATCGGAAAACACAGGCTGCACGACAACATATTCGGAAATGTACTCAGGCTGGCAGATTTCGCCTCGGGGCTCTTTGTGGTGAGCACGCGGTACTCACACCTCTACATCCATAAAGGGACCTGACGGTCTCCTCATCAATCAGCCGTTAACCAGATTGATCACATCGCGATCGACGTCAGACACTCCTCCAATATTCTAGATGTCCGAACATACTGAGGAGCCAACATCGATTCGGACCATTTTCTTGTTGCAGCCAACAAAGCTGCTGGAGCGTACAAGATACTCTCTGCTGTTTTGTGTGAAGGCCTGAAAACCTTTGTCAACAACGTGATAACTCTTTTGCGGTTTCAGGCCAAGAAAGTCCACAATAGACCAAATACTTACCTCTCGGCAGATCCTGGAAAAGACTCGAGAGATCCAGATCGACACCCACCACCTATTTGTCGATTTCAAGGGCGCATATGACAGCGTGCATAGAGACGAGCTATACAGCGCCATGTCTAGTCTTGACATTCCTGCCAAACTCGTCAGGTTATGCAGGATGACAATGGAGAACTCTTGCTGCTTCATAAAGGTCGGTAACGAACTCACCGAGACCTTCAATGTCAAAAAAGGTTTTAGGCATACTTGAGAAGATCGTGCGAAACTCAAACGTAAACACCCGAGGCACGATCTTCCTAAAGTCCATTTAACTGCTTGCTTACGCGGACGACATTGACGTGATTGGACGAACACAGCGAGCTGTCCTGGCATTGAAGCGGAAGCGGCTAAAATGGGTCTAGCGATAAACCAGGGCAAAACAAAGTACATGCTGTCATCACGGAAGGACGCACAACATCGACGTCTCGGACAGAGCGTCATATTGGGCAGCAGAAACTTTGAGGTAGTCAAGGACTTCGTCTACCTAGGCTCTGGATTAAATAGGGACAACAACACCAGTACCGAGATCAAGCGCAGAATTACTCTTGCCAATCGCTGTTTCTTTGGGCTCAAGAGGCAATTGAGTAACAGAACCATCTCTCGAAACACCAAATTGACCTTGTATAAAACCTTGATTATACCAGTCCTGCTCTATGGCGCAGAGACATGGACGCTTTTGAAAGCGGATGAAGAAGCTCTTGGTTGTTTTGAGAAAAAAATTCTGTGTATGATCTTTGGTCCTGTTTGCGTTGATGGCATTTGGAGGAGAACGTTCAACCACGAACTATACGGGCTGTACAGCGGCATGCACCTAGTTAAGCGTCTTCGGATTCAACGCTTAAGATGGCTAGGTCATGGAGAGCGGATGGACACCACAGCTCCGGCCCGAAGAGTCTTCGACACCGAGCCATTGGGATAGCGCAACAGAGGACGTCCTCGCATTAGATGGCGCACACAAGTGGAAAAGGACCTCAACAAACTTGGTGTACGCAACTGGAGGCAGCTGGCGAAAGATCGTGCTGGCTGGAGAGGCATGTTGGTGTGGCCCAGGTCCACCCCGGACTGTAGCGCCAATCAAAGAAGAAGACTAGAAACTGCGAATAATGGAAATATTTTGTGTATAAGTTAAGAACTAAAATGTTTCAATTAACAACTTCTTTTGGGACACCATCATTTTAACTTAAGTAGAAAAATAAGATGTTTTTGAGTAATCAATAAATATGTAATGTTATAATGGCAATACGTTATAATTCAGGTGAATTTTGTTATTTTCTATTAAGGTGTTAAAGTACACACAAATGCTAAAGAAAAGCCATACATATATGTGTTTCAGAATTTATATTTCATCATAGAAATAACATTGGTATGAAGTGTGAATAAGTATTTCCAAATTGAATTTAAAGACCAAATCAAATTTTGTTTTAACCATTATAGAATATTTGGACAGGAAAATATTTGAATTCAAATGTAACGTGTCAACGATCAATGCATTCCAATATTCTTCCAGTGGTGTGAACATACCTTCTGAACACAATCGGTCATTTAAGCTCTTCCTCCTTTTGGTGGTGGATGCTAATCGTTTGAAATAACGCTCAATAAAGTTTCTTTTCAAATAAATTCTCTCTTTCATCTCATTATTTTGGAGGGGAAGCCTTTCAGTTGTTCGAAACGGCTTTCATATATTCACAGAGGCTACAAAAACAACAAGCTGTCCAAAAGGGGTTTGAGCAAGTGACGAGGGAGATGAATATCTCTATTAGTTCATTTATGCGTGAAACACAATAGTGCGGTGGTACGTTCGACTTCAGTGTTAAGGTCCAAATCCATAGAATCCAGTGCGTGCGCATGGTAATCTGTGCGCTATATATGCAAAAAAAACCACTGAATCGAATTATTAACTGTCGTTTGTTTTTTATTTTGAATTTGATAGTTTTCAATTTTCTGTGGCAGAAATTCGTAAGGTGGGTACATTTCTTACTCTCTCATGAGCACGCTCTTCTGTGATAAACTATGAAAAAATCCCCAAATAGAACGGCTGTGGACAGTTTTTTCGGTGAATTTCACAGCAATTGGAACAGACCTATTGGCCAATCGACATATGACTCTGTCGGAGTTTTTGGTACTAACTTTCTTAGGCAAAATTCTGACAGATAATTGAGGGTTAGGAATTTACATTGAAATCTAGAAATATGGTAATGATTTGAAAATGTGAAATTAAATAAAAAACGAATACTTTTTAATGCAAATAATGTTGAAATGTAGAGTATAAGTACCCAAGTGGTGTATTAAGCGGTTGTCATGAGTTTGTTATAGTTTTTGCAGAACACTACTTTAAAAAATGTAAACAAACCACCATTTTATACGCAATTGTTGTTGTTCAACAAAAAAGTCAAATTAATGATAAACGATATTATGTGTTAAATTTCGAGTTATTTTAAGAAATTGACTAAAACTAGCTCAGTAGAGGGAAATGCAGTGGGAAATTTGTACACATTCATACATATATGTGTACAAATTCTTCAAATTTAGCAGAACACACACGGATTTTTCATTGAGCAATTCCATGTAAAATATCACTTTTGAGAAATTGACAACCACCTAGTACAAAAGTGGCATACTTTTTCCGGGTATTTCACCAACAATTATACCCGGAATTGGTAATTCAATGCATAATATCAGAAATTAAATTTTCTACATTTGAATTTTCAATACAACTTTGTTCCCGCGAATGAGCTGTCAGAATTTTGTATAAGAACGTAGCTAATCAAAACTAACACCAGGGGGCGCTGACTATCGAGGTCGATTCGCCAATAGTCAGCTGTTCATGAACGCACCCATCTGTAAAAATTTTTTCAACATGGCGTATGTTCGCGCTGTAAATTAATTAAGCTCCTGTTTAAAGGAGTTTATGTCTGTGGCACTAGGGTGACATTAATGAATAAACAGATAAATTTATGTATGTTTTTTCGCTCAAATATGAATAATATCTATAAAATGCATTTGCCTGACACACATTTACAGATATAAATATATATAACTTTGAAACATTTACATTAATCAATAAAATAAGCAGTTTCATTACTGCTTTTTTTACTGATATATGATGGAAGTTACTGATATTTTCAAACTATCAAAAGGAATTGAGCATATTATTTATGATTTTAGCCACAAAAAGAAATGCAGATAAGAAAACCGAATATTATCGAAGGTATTTCGTTAATAGTTTTTCGAATAGTTTGAGTATCTCGTGGTAATGGTAAGTGATTTTTATTCAAAAAATTGCTAATATTGAGAAAATTAAGGAATCTACCAAACTGAAATAGAATGGTTTTAAAACCATTTGGTTATGACCCGTAATTGCAATTTTTCACATATTCAAGGAAAAAATCGAATATTTATGACAGTCGCTGTATTTATTACCGAACATATAAGCAACCCTAAGTCTGTACTTTAAAAACTCTCTCTAAATCAACATTAGCGCCCCCTTGTTCAGAGGGAGGACATTTGTTGGGCTTGTTGTGACACGCAAACTCAGGAACAAAAATTCTCAATTCATTCGAAGTTCGAAACAGTGTCGAAAGCCGCCATTTTGGGTGAGAGTTCACTCCGCTGCTGTGCTTGAAGTTTTGTCTGAACACTTATTTAATTTGTGAAAGATATAAGGTGTTGATTTGTTATCTTATGCTGATAGCAGATAATGTTAGAGTTTTCAAAAGATGGAGAACGTTGTAGCTTTTAACTCTGAAGTAAGTAAATATATGTAATTAACATGCAGTACTTGCACTCCAACCCGGTTAGGAATTATATAAAAAACGAACACCTACATATGTACATACATACATATATGCATACTTTGTGCATTTGCCTTTATAAAAATATAAATGTCTTATATGTATATTCCTACTGTTGCTAGGATAAGAATGAAAGCGCAATTATAAATACTTGATATACATACATATAATTAAATATTTCATTTGCAGCTTTCCGGTCTGTACGAGTCAAAGCCGCCAATATCTAAGGCAAAAATGGCAGCTATAACCAAGGCCGCAATGAGAGCCATAAAATTTTACAAGCATGTTGTGCAGAGTGTAGAAAAGTTCATTCTTAAGTGCAAGCCAGAATATAAAGTTCCTGGATTATATGTTATAGATTCTATAGTGCGGCAATCTCGCCACCAATTTGGTGTTGAAAAGGATGTGTTTGCACCACGGTTTGCACGCAACATAAAGGAAACATTTGCTAATTTGTTTCGATGTGCCCCGGAGGACAAGAGTAGGATTATCCGTGTGCTTAACCTTTGGCAAAAAAACAATGTTTTCGCACCTGAGGTGATACAGCCTATATTTGATTTAGCAGACCCCAGTCACCCAATTTACCAAATTCAACCGCACCAAAGTGGAGGAACCATTTTAAACGAAATATCGACCGCTTCAAATGGATTAAATGCATCAGGCGTCAACTTAGATACAAGCGGCAGTGGAAGTACGATTGGGGCTTTAGCAGGAAGCCATGTGGCAGGAGACGATAAATTAATGTTACCCGATCTCTCGGTAAGAAAGTAATATAATTAATAATTTGGTATCGCAATTTCATAACAAAATATGCTTATGCTAATATTCAACATATCATTGTACGTCAAGGCTGATTATTGGATCACAATATCCACGCTTGAAATTTTAGTCGTCTATGATCCATAGGAAGAAAATTTATTGCAATAAGCAAAAAAATATAGTTTGGTAATATTTGACTCAAATAATTCGCATGATAAAGTCTTAATAACTTTATGACAAGAAAAGTAATTTTTTGTTACCAGTGACGAGTTTGCAACTTATTTATTTTTATAAACTAACATGTATTATATAGAATAAAACGGGTTTTTTACACGATTTGAAAAAAAAAAACAAGTATTCCTGGATTTACAGGATTTCATTCGATTTTGCACAATTACTTTGTCTATATTTTTTCGTTAACGTTTCTAACGTGGACGTTTAGAATTTGGTTTATTACAGAATATATTATATACATGCATGTATGACATGTATATATTTTGTAAATATCTGGGTTTAGTTGAATACAAATTAATTAATCTAAATACCAAAATAGCATAAATGAGAGTAGTTCTAAAGAATATAAACATGATTATTTATAATTTTGGAAATTGAGTAAATTCAATTCAGTACTAGGTTTATATTTTATCAAGCATGCAGAAATGTCGCATAAATTAGTTTCCCCAAGTTTTTCGAAGAGATAATATGTGAATGAAAAATAGTGTATGTACATATAACATACTTTAGTACTGATTACTTGTGTAGCTGCCACCCTTCTAAATGTAGGGAATCATTACAATTTACATTAAAATTCGTGAATTGCGATTATTAATTGGTTATAATGACATTGCGGTTATGGTCACGAAGTGAAAACCTTAAGCTTAACTTGCCATTCAACAATTAATAAGAAAATCAGTCGGATAAAACGACGTTTGTTTACAAAGAGGAAAAATTAGCCTCCCGTCAGTCTTCGTTATAACCGAATTCTACTGTATTTGCTGTTGCTTACTAAGCTCCTATTGATTTTAACAAATCGCTAATTCATTAACAGCAAAATATAAAATAAAATACATGAAAAATGGCCATTGATCACTCGCTCATCAACTTTGATGATGTATTATATATTGATTAAAACGAGAATGTTAAGTATAGTCGACTTAAAGCCCACTTTATGGTTATCACCTCCTGATAAAGTTAAGGTCACCCGAGACATCATTTTAAAAATTGAACGTGTAGTTAAGCCTATATGTCAATAAATTTCAGTAAAAGAATATCGTACGAACGTATTCAGAAGATCAAGATTTTTATATTTTTTAATTTTTTAATACAAAAACGTGGGACATATTGTAAGGCTCCCTTCGCTATTCAATCTTCTGCGTATGCATTTTTCTGGCACGTTCAATATCTTCCTTTAAAGGCACATCTTCTGTTTGACGCACTTGCAACAATTGAGGGGAGTAGCGAGTCTATTCCCAATAGAATAAACGTCAAATAGAAATAAATTCTATTCACGGTATCGCGAAATTCTATTCGTAATAGAATTAACTTCGAATAGAAATAAAATATACTGCCGTCGTATCGCGAGTTTCTATTGCCATGGATATTTATCTATTTGGTAGAACTGACAATTCTATCAGAAAATTACGGTAGAATTTGGATAACAACGAAAATAAGTAAGTAGTACATAAAAACTATTTTAATATGTAAATATTGTTACATATATGCATAGGAGAAAATTTACAAACAAGCGACAGATGGAGAAATTAGGGTGCTTAATGGAAAAAATCCACTAATTGCAAAAGGCATTTGCAAAACGCTGGAAGCAGACCATCATTGGAAGAAGTTCTCTTTAGAGCTTGTAGAGTTTCTAAGCCTCTATAAAAGCGTCAATCCTTGTGGACGTGAGTTTGGTTTAGATGTAGCAGACAGATCCATAGAAGACATTGCCAATACAGAAGCACATGATTATGATGCTTTGTCAATACAGAAGCACAGGATTATGATGCTTTGATGATTGCGGACGAAATTGGTGCAACTACAGTTGATAATCCCAACCAAACTCTCAGTCCTGGAGAGTCTAGGCTAGAAATTCAAGAACCAATTCCAGGCACCAGTCGAAGTTTTTGTGGAACTAAATCGGAGAGTGTAGTACATATCCGCCTAAAACTTTTGGAAGTTCATGCAGAGAACTTCAGGGAACTGACGAGAGAAATCGCTGCAATTAAAATATGCCAAAGGGCAACATCCGATTTCACAAAGAGATTATATCATTTGCAAAACCAAATCTAACTCATTCTTTATTAAAAAAAAACAACTATTCTCTGCAAAACAATAAACACATTTGATGTTGATTTGACGTTTGACATCGAAAGCTCCCCGATAACTTTTCATTTTCTATTTCGAAATTCAATTCTATTGAGTTTCGCAATATCACGAATTTGCTCAATAGAATAGAATAAAAGCGAGACTTTTTGCGAATCGAAACTCGCGAAAGCCCCTGAAGTTCAACGTATTAGGAAATGTTTTCTTTTAGGTGCATTATTTTTGATAACTACGCGCTATTCCATCTGATGCCAATTCTGTTCCTTTTCTCGCTTAGCGTGAAATTTAGTCCTTTGTTTTCATCACAGTCTCTAATTACACCTATGTGTCCATTTCTTGCGACTAAATTTAGAATCCGACAAGAGAAAGAATAATACAAAACAAGCCAATGACAGCCGTAAAATTACGATTGTTGATAGTTCGGATGAATTTGTTTATCCTAACTGTCCTTTTAAGGAGTGTTTGATTGAAATTACTTGTAAGTACGTTGTAAAGTACATTAATCTTTAATTGTGATCCTCTTGTGAATTTGGTACCAAAACATTTTACACACAATTCAAAACAAAGTTGCCAAAGACATTGGTGCTTAATCTGTTGTTTTGGTATGTTTTATTTGTTTATCTGTACTATTTAAAGTCTATTAAGGATAAACAAACATTGATTTTTATTTAGAGACATAATATCTATTCAAGTTTTAATTTTTCTTTAGCTTCTTCTTTGTCTATAGATAGATTAGATAGATTAATGTATCATCTGCAGACATGAAAAACCTGGATGAACTCATTGTATATGACATGTAATTTATATAAATTAAAAATAGTAATACTCCTTGTGGCACTGAGTGTGAAACTTTTATAAATTAGACATGCCATTTATCACTTTAGTCCGTTGTTTTCTATTCGTTAAAAAGATCCAAACCATTTTAATTCGTATTCATGTCTAATTTTGTTGCATGAGTGTTGGAAAATATTATAGTTATTGCCCTTTATATCCCGAAGTTAAAATAATTTAAAGTTCATTAAGTTTTATTGATATTTTGTTTTTGTTATTGACTGAAATATACTGCTAAACACCTCCAAAATAAAGCTCCAGGCGCCTGCCAGGGATAGCGGCTAAACCCTGTTAGTGAACTCCAAAAGTTGTAAAAAAAGATTTTACAACGGCAATTACACTAATAATTTTAAATTAAATACCAATGGAGGAGAGAAATAGCGAAAAAATTAGATCCATCCAAGGCAAGAGGGTATTCACTACCACCTACAATGCTACATATATGATGATTACGCTGGGTATAAATTGTGTACATACCCAAAAGCCAATCATTATGGTTGCGTTCGGGAACCTCTAACAAAAAAGCTACTTTTGTTAGAATGCATTTTTTTTACAATTTCTATTAAAAATTAGCACATTTAAAACCAAGAAGTATGAAACGATCATAAAATAGCATTAATTAGTGAATCGTCCCAAGTGACGTCGGCCAGGTGATTCAAATATATTAGTTATACATGAGGCAATACAATCGTCGAGACGAATTCGCCAGACAATCGTCGCTTTATGTCCTGTGTACCTCAGGCTCATAATAATTTAGCTCTTTTTGCTTCCCTAAATTATTAATATTCTTATCACATGCGGTCAGAAATTTCGAATACATTATTTTAAAACATATTGCTTTGATCATAATTTTGTGTATTTCGTACTAAACACTGAGTTTTTTGTTTTACTTTAAAGAACAACAATTTAAAACAATTACTGAAGGATCCAAATGTCTTAAGACAACTACAAACTCTACAAAACTTTCAAAAATTTAAACAACAAGAGGAAAAACAACATAAATTGAATGAGCTGCGTATGCAGGAGGAAGCTTTTGAAAAGCATATGCAAAATGTGCTGAAGGTGATTGTTTGTTTTTTGTAATTTTTTTTTTCAATTTTTTCTTTTCTCTTTTAAAGGGTAAAACAACTGGCGATGCACCTGATGTAACTGGAAAGGAGGTTGAGTTCGTTTCTGAAGAATCAAAAATCGAGGTAATTAATGTCAAGCTGCAGAATATGTTCATATATATTCTAAAATATAATACTTCGTGCGTTACAAAAATTGTAGAACAAAATATCAGCTCTACCTTATGTTGTTATACTACAAATCGCTGTAGGGAAGGAATATTTTTTAGTACTCCCGAATAAGAAACAGTACATTTTTCTCATTTTCTTTGGGATTTTATTTTTTAAGCATAAACTAGGTTGTATGGAATTAAATACTGAATTATTTATGTTCTTCTAAACCTGCAGCTAATTAATAACTTCAAATGGGATCAGGCCATTAACTATGCACTATATAATATATATGGATATGTATTATAATTTAAAATTCCAAGAACATTCCTTCACAAGGAAAAGATTGGAATCATTGCAGGCTTTACTAGAACTAATGAGATTTTTTTTTAATCTGAGGTGAAATACCCATGCGTTAAATAATATATTGATTCCTTGGAAAAATAAGTTCAGTTTTTGGAAATGGTTATTGCCTGAAACACAATAGTGCGGTGGTGCGTTGCGTTGGCCTTCAATGCACACAATTCAATGGCCATGCACAGAATCAGAAATAAAAGAGCAAAGAGATATCCATATTTTGCCTCTCTTGCCCCCATGATTCCATCTGACAGCGTTTTTTATAAGCTTTCCCCGCCGCCGTCTTATTTGAAAATTATCTCGTTTACACGACATTTATAAAATTTTCTGTGTTGAGTATTCAACACAGAGAGAGGTGGTAAGCAAACAAACAAAGCGTATGTTTACGCTGTAATTTAATTAAGCTCCTGTTGAAAGTTGTAGAGTAGACTCCATTTGTATCTCTGCAAAAATTCAGCTCATGAACCCACCCCTTCTTTCTAATTTGTTGCGACATTTCAAATGCTTGGTAGCATGAGTATGCCAAATTAGCAACAAAACCCAATTTCTTAATTTTTTTAACTTTATTACCATTAATTTTCCGTAATAAGTCATTAAAGTACAATTGTGTTAGTAAAATATATTTTGAATTGACAATTCACAAACGAAAACAGCTGACACAACATTTTTCATCTGGTATTTGAGAGATAGAGAGAGAGAGGGAACAGCTGATTAACGCAGTGCGTCATCGCAACCCCTCCGTAACATTCAAGTCGAACGCAGCCCCGCACCATTGTGTTTCAGGCATATGTCATAACGCAATAAAATATCCATGTTGTTTTTGTGAATACAAGCACCAAGCAAACGATTCCATTTTTTTTAAATAGATGCGTTGTTCTCCACACGCGTCTGACTTATTTTATACCGTTCAGAAGAAGTTTCTTAAATCTAACTATTTCAAATTATTTCTCTACGAATCAATTGTACTCTCAGCACTGTCAAGCTGAGAACGCAATGCACAAAGAGGCAAACATTTGCATAAATTCTGCCAGTAGTTCTCTGGAAATGAAGAAAGTGAGCTCATGCGAGTAGTGAGCTAATACGAACGGCACAGTATAATTGAGCCTAGCTTCCACACGTTCATACTGTTTTTTCGCTGTTGAAGCAAATTGCGAAAATGGTCTTCGTATGGACATGACGTGCTATATTTATAATTTTGTCACCCTTCAAAGTTTTAAATTCATTTTAAAATCAACGTGTAGTAGGTACTCGCTTTGTCGAACGCTCGTGTGAATAATATTTTTTTTTCGTCCAATACATACATGCTCCATCGACGTTCCATATGATATTTATTGAGAGCTCGTGCGAAAATTTTGTCTGAGCACTATGTATACACACATACTTACAGAATGAACACGCTAAAACACCAACGCTGATGTGGCACCGATATTGGCAATGGTCTCCACTGCATGTAGTTGCTATGCAACACAGACAATAAATGTTCTATGATTTAATAATGTTAATATGTAAATTAAATTTAGTTCTGGTTGGTGAGGGTGACGAAAAATTTAGATAAATCACCGAAAAATTAAAACTAATGGGGGTCTAATCTTTTGTCTATTAGAAGGTTATTGTTAAAATAAACATCATATTATGTGGTATAGAAAAAACTCCGCAGAAGATTTCTGAATATATAGGAAAAAACTGCTCTCAAATCCATTGAAATTGCCTTTTAAAGTGATAACGCATATAATGAATGTATTAAATAAAAATAAGATTATACCACTCTTTCTGTACTTCAGTTAATTTTCTTAATTATTCGTTCATCCGCCCATTTCCTAGGAATCACTAACGTATATAATAAATTAATGGTCAAACATACATTTTAAAACCAATTTCGAACAAATAATTAATAAAAAATTCAGCAAAGAAAACTAAACAAAATTATTTTATGTTTAACAAATAATTTTTTTTACTCACGATTTATCGCCCTCAGTCATTTTCAATGCCTTTACAGTTTTGAATTTTTGTATGTGCCGATAACAAAATAAATTATCGATAACATACAGAAAATAATGATTGGAAGCTTTGCTTTTATCTCGGTATAATTCACAGACCGCATTAAATATGAGGGGTACTTAGTCCGATATAGAAACTGTTAGTGTATTTTACATGCAAATTTAAATGTGTGTCTATATAGGGTCGCAAAAAACGCCTGTTAAAAATACAAATTAACGACTTCACATATAATTATTATATATCTTGTGTTTGGGATGTTGACTCAAAAAATTATTTAATACAATATATTTCTTACGAAAAAAATGTATTACGAAATAAATAGGTAGCATTAGTAATATTAAATGGTCAAATTGTCCTCGGAATTTCCAACTATAAAGAAGGTAAGGCTTTTATCAGAAATTCTGCCGGGCTTGACAGTATAACAACGTATGGGTACCAGCTGGTAAGTTTTTGAATTTCATCAAAACAAGTATAAATCAATAGAAAAAAATTCACGCGATCGCAAAGATGAAGATATTTCTTGACATTATATTCGCACACGGCCACATATGACTGTAATTTAAAACGACGTGTACCAATTGTAATATATGAAAACCCAGTAATTTTTATTTCGTCATTATGCTTTTCTTTGTGTTTTTCGTTTCTTACTTTATCTTATACAAACAATACAACATAGGTTATCAATTTGGATGGCAACGATTCAAGAAGTCCCACCCCTGAGCGTGATCGTTATAAGCGCAGACGAAGTCGTAGTCGTTCGAGATCTCGTGAACGATTATCTGGCAGAGAACGACGTCGACGCTCCAGATCAAGATCAAGAAGCCGTTCTCCGAGGAACAATCGCCGCCGCACTTCACGTGATAGAGAACGTGAGCGTGTTGCAGAACGTAATAGGGATAAAGAAAAAGAGAAGGAACGTGAGCACGAGCGTGAACGCCGACGCAAAGGCTTGCCCGATATAAAAAAGGAGCATTTGAGTGGTAAATTTCATTCACAATAATTATTTTATTCGTAAATTTCACTTAATTCAACATTTTCTGTAAAATTGCAGTCGTATGGCGGAGCCTTACTTGTCTTTATTATCGGTTGTCAATATGTGCGGTTTTACAAACTAAACAATCATTTAAATTTTATAATAATTTTATCTTCATCATTGCGTCGTGTGCATTTTTTAAATTATAACTATTTAAACGAATAATTAACATTGGATCGGTCAATGCTGTGATCACATTGACATATGTATGTGAATGTTAATATATTTATTTGGTTTATTGAACGTTAAAAACAAAATTATAATCGACAGACAAGCCAAAAACGGCATAGTAGTTGATGACTCATAAAATTACTTTGTATAATTAAAGTACATTTTTAATAACCAGTTCGTCCCAGTTTAAAAATGTCCCTATAAAATGAACCTCAACTTGGGCAATATTATCCTCTAAAGGATGTAATATTTTATGATAGCTACGATTTTTTTAGACTATATATTCTATATCAAGCGTAATGTGAATTTATATTAAAACAATTGTGCGCATACGAAAGTATTTTCTGGCAAATCGAAGATATAATTTTATTGTGAATAAACGTATATACTTGACTTTATTCCCTTAATTACAATATTTCTTGAATATTGTATACATAACGAATCTTTCTTAGATTCGACTATGTTTTCAATGATGATTGATTTTCAATTTGCTTTAGCACTTCAACAAAATGGTTTCTATATCAAGTGTTTTATGTAAGAGTAGTCTAGTTATCTCAGCAAAATGTGTATATTTTGTTTAGAAATTATGGTTTTGGTTCTGTCTGATTTTGATCCGCTTGGATTTGCTTTAGACTGTCGTAAAAAAAGTTTTTTTAGTTCTTAAAAATGTATTTTTCGCATTGATACTTTCATTATAGGATTTTCATTGTATTTACTGTTCCATAATCATGAGAGCATTAAATTAACGACACAGATCAGGGTATTGCTATACGTATATTATCACTAGGAAAATAGCCTGTCATTCATCCATTGCAAATAGAATATTTCGAAAAAGAATTATTTATTCATACAAAAAAAAAAAAAACTAAAACATATTGCCTATAAAAAAATAATAGCTCCGGCTGGACTGGAAACCCCGAACCTGCAAAGAGCGTAAATAGCACAACTGGACAAATTCTATGGTTATTTTTAGTTCACACTCTGTATAGGTGCGACATTCTTACATACGTAAACTGCTCCGATATACGACTGCGAACTTTCAAAACAAGTCAATCAATTATTCAATTTCAATTAAAACTGCATTTTTGACTATTTCAATAATTTCAGTTTGTAGTACAACACTCTGGGTGGGACATCTTTCTAAACTTGTGTATCAAGAAGAACTATCTGACACATTTGGCAAATATGGTGACATTGTTAGTATAGATCAAATTGTTCCACGAGGGTGTGCATTTATTGTAATGCATCGTCGTCAAGATGCAAGTAAAGCAATGACCTCTTTAAAAAATCACAAACTCCAAGGGAGAGCCATAACAATATCGTGGGCTGCAGGCAAAGGTGTAAAAAGTAAGGAATGGAAGGATTTTTGGGACCTCGAATTGGGTGTAACATATATACCATGGAATAAGCTCAGTGAAGATACTGATTTGGACTCTGTAGAAGAAGGTGGAATGTTTGACGAGGATTCGATGCCTGACTGGATGAAAGAAAAAATTAGTAAACTGAAAAATATAAAGGAAAATCTTTGTGGTGGATCTTCAATAGTATTCAGCATTGAAGGCATGCCCAAAATCGATACAACACAACCACCACCACAAACTGGTAACATGATGTCAATGACGCCATTTTCCATTGCACCGCCATTGGGTGGAACGCCACGTTTAATAGCTCCTCTTGGGGTACCAATGCCCGGCAATATGGTATCTGGTATACCAATGCCACCAACAATGGTAACTGCAATGCCACCTCCTCATGCAATGATGATGACTCCTGGAATGTTGCCGCCAGGATATCCTCCAATGCCGCAATTGGATAAAAATATTCCCCCTCCAAATATGCGTAGTGATGGACAAAGCATGGGTGCAATAGCATCGGGGACATTCATGGGAACCTCTGGGTTAATGCCATCATTGTCTTTTACCAATGCGCAATCCTTCCAACAGCTTCCAAATGCATCAAACGCATCAAATGATGATCAAATGGATATAGAAATGGAAGATGAAATGTCTGCAGACACAACTTCGACACAGCACACATCGCAAGTAAATTTTAACCAGCCTCCACCTTTATTTCAAACTGTGAGTGGGTTTACAGATGGTGTTGTAGGAAATAGTGATTTACCCAATGAAGATTTCACTAACCGTGATAGGAACCGTGGTAACAATTCGCGTTGGAATTCACGCGATGAACGAGATTTAAATCATGATCGTACTTGTCGCATTGACACTTCCGATGGTCTAGATCTCGGAATATGGCACGAGAATGGAAATTCAACGTCAGGCCCGTTGAAATTCAATGACAATGCACGACGTGGTGGTGTGCAACCAGTTAACGTACCTCCATTTGATATCGGCCTTCATCCACAAAGTTCTGATTTTTTTGATATGCGACGTAATGATGGTAAGTCCTGATAAAAATATATATTAAATGGAATTTAGAGCAAAATATTTTTCCATAGATTTTGGCGATCGGCGAAGTGGCGCATCAGCTCGTGGAGATTTTTTCCCAAACATGCAAAACAGATTAAATCAGCCGAATAGCCTAATGCAAATACGCATTCAACCTCCCCCTATATATAACAATCGCTTAGCTGGAACTGGATTGAGCTCAGGACCAGCAATGTTTATGCGTGGACAACCGCCACGTACACAAGGAAGTCAAGGTGAGAAACATGAACATTTTATGAAAATAATATAAAATACTCAATTTTAAGGTACAGGTTTCAATTTCAATGAACGTCTTGCCTTTGAACGTGATATAGATGGAGGAAATAGGACGCGTGGTGGGCGTGGTATAAATGACAGGCGCGGTGGCGGGAGAGGCGGTGGTCGAGGAATTAACAATTGGCGAGACACTGAGGATGACGAAGAGGGAGTTATTTTTAAAAGACGAATGGGGAATGTTAACCGATTTGGGTCAGTACGTGATCGTGATATAGCCGATGAAAACCGTATGAGTCGTGATAGGGACCGTTTGGGGAGTTCGCGAAGGCAGTTAAATGACAGAAATTCACGAGAACCATTGGACCGTTCATCGCGCGAAAGACGTGAATGCGTCGGTGAACGATCATCACGGCAGCGTAAAACATCTACAGAACAACGTGAAGACTGTCAATTAGGAGTGAATCAAACACGTTCTGCAGTTACAGATTCATTTCCTCAACAAAGTGAAATACCATTAGATACAGAAGAAGATTGGGATCAAGAACTTTCGGAGCACAAATTTGAAGGTGGACAGTTATTTTCTCAGTCTCCAAAGAAAGATAGCAATGGGCAAGAAGAAAATATCGTAGCAAATCAGGAAAATGCTGCAGAGCAAGATCACAATTTAAAGGAATCTACAAATTCCCGATCATCATCTACTTATGAACAGCACTTCAGTAAAAAATCGGAAAGAAAAAATTCTGTTAACACTCCCTTATATGACGAACCCACTCCCAATTTGGAAAACAAATCTAATAATGACGGTGCAGTATGCGAAGTAGATCGCATGAAAGAAAGTAGTGTGGAAAACGTTAGCGAAGAATCAGCTACCGCACCCTCAGTCACTGAAGGTTAAAATTGGAGTCAAGAACAATTGGACATATGTTGGATTCATAAAAGCAAGCACTTGACTTAGCGCTGCATTTAAAATAAATATCTTTTTTCGTTTTTATTTATTTAACACTAATTAGTTTTGAAACATAGGCCGTTTACCTTAAAATTACATTTAATTCTTTCAATAATCGTAAATACATAGCTTAATTCTATCGTAAGGAGAGCAAAATTCTCTGTTAATGAAAACATATACACCATTGAATTAGTTTGAAATTATAACAAACTTGCATATATTAAATCGTAAATAATATTGGCAATATATCAAGCCAAGCAACTTGAATCTAAATAAATTTGTCTTATTTTTTAATATAAAAGAATTATACAACGTTTTTATTTACCGGTTCTTGTTCGATTTTACACTCAGGAGAGTCGATCTACGATTTATTTATTACAAAACGATAATAGCAGGACGATCATAGCAGGTGACATAAGGACAATAATTTTCGCATCTGCACGTGAAATATCAGGGCGCTTACCAGACCACGTGCAGCCGAAAAACTTGCGGAGGCCCTGGACCGCGGACATTACAGCAATACAAGAGATGCGATGGGACGGGCCGGGCAAAAGAAGGATGAAAAACGGTGATATTTACTACGTTGACTGTTACAAAGAACGTTGTTTGTGCACGTTTGGATGCGGGTGCATCAGCAGCAGTCTAAGGCAAGGGAAAATGCTGCAGAGCAACAGCACAATGTAACGGAATCTACGGCTTCGCGATCTCACCTACTTATGAAAAGCTTCTTCTTTGATTGGCGCTACAGTCCGGGGTGGACCTGGGCCTCAACCAACATGCACACCAAGTTGGTTGAGGTCCTTTTCCACTTGTGTGCGCCATCTAATGCGAGGACGTCCTCTGTTGCGCAGTCCCTATGGCTCGGTGTCGAAGACTCTTCGGGCCGGAGATGTGGTGTCCATTCGCTCTACATGACCTAGTCATCTTAAGCGTTGGATCCGAAGACGCTTAACTAGGTGCATGCCGCTGTACAGCCCGTACAGTTCGTGGTTGAACCTTCTCCTCCAAACGCCATTAACGCAAACAGGACCAAAGATTACGATCGCAGAACTTTTCTTTCAAAACAACCAAGAGGGATCAGAGTTCTATACAAAGTCAATTTGGTGTTTCGATGGCTCTGTTCCTCAATTGCCTCTTGAGCCTAAAGAAGCAGCGATTGGCATGAGTAATTATGCGCTTGATCTTGGTACTGGTGTTGTTGTTTCTTTTTACTCCAGAGCCTATGTAGACGAAGTCCTCGACTACCTCAAAGTTTCTGCTGCCCAATATGACGCTCTGTCCGAGACGTCGATGTTGTGCGTCTTTTCGTGATGACAGCATGTACATTGTTTTGTCCTGGTTTAGCTAGACCCTATTCGATATTAGCCGAGCTCAGGTATATGATACATTTTTGTAACGAACCGTGCGACCATAACTCACAGAATGAATTCACGCTTCTTGTGTTCTGATAGAAAACATCATTTGACACCAACGCATTCGGTCGCACGGTTTGATTTTGATGACGATAAAATTGTAAGCATAATGTGCAATTAGTTAAAGAGCTCGGCGCAGGCTGTATCGTGAATTCACCTGGTCACCACCAGAAAATAAACAGTAATCAAAAATATATATAATATTTTATATTGTGTATTTTCTTTTTTTTATCTTTACTTACGAAATTGAACATTGGCGACCGTGACAGGACAGTATATAATAATTTAATAATCTTGTGAGTGCTTATAAAAAAAGGGGTGATACAAGTGAAAATGGAAAATGGTGATGTGTTCGTGACAGAAAAGGGTTTGGAGTATTACTCATCCCTACAGGACAAAGTTGGTGAGGAAATTTGCCGTATCGCCAGAAATTACGGCAAAGACAGCGATTCGAGAAAAGTTCCTACGTATCTCCACGAAAACTTCAACAAATTGAAACTCTTTGGATTCGGTTTGACAGGACCGGTAGTGAAATCCGTGGAGCTTTCTCGAAAGAATTAAGTCATCCTTACTTCAGTAAGGATTATTATCACGCAGTAAAAGGGGTGGCAGAACGCACTATGACAGATATTGCAAAACGGATACAGATGCCAGTAGAGCAGCAGAAGGATGATCGAAACACAGAAGATGTCGGCGAAATTGGAGGTGAGAGTGAAAGTGAAACGAAACAGCTGGAAGCGACACCAAAGAAGAAGGTGGAACTGCTTGTAAGTCTTCTGGACAAGGATCATAAAGAAGGAGAACATCGCGCTGGGAAAAAGAAGCAAGATGATACTAGTCCCCAAACAAATATTATTACACTTAGAGAAAGATTCGATCTTTTAATTAATATACTGAGAAGATCACTCAGTAAATGTTCCATAGAATTGTCTAAACCACAATCCAGGCAATATAGAGAGAAGATAAAGAGTCTCCAACAGAACTGGGATGAGATATCTAACTTATATCAAAAGCTAGAAAATCAAATCACAGCGTCTGACGTTGAGGAATACTACGATTTACAAGAGCGAGTAGACACGATGATAATGCAGTTACATCAGCATATCAGCTTACCAGATCCAGAGAATTCCATACCAAGGATAACTTCGTCAATGAAACTGCCAAAAATAGAGTTGCCAAAATTTGATGGAAGTTATCTAAACTGGCGACAATTTTACGATCTCTTCAAGCAGCGTATCCACGACCAGCCGATTTCACCGGCGCAAAAACTCTACTACTTGAGGGCAAACCTCACCGGAGAAGCACATAGTCTGATACAACATTTTCAGGCAACTGACGCAAATTATGATACGGCTTGGACAACATTGGTTGAGCGGTATGATAATAAGAGACTGCTTTTGACAGCGCAGCTAAACAGGCTGTTTAGTCAATGAAACACAACTCGTACTGCCACCAGCCTAAAAGACTCCACGATACAACAAAGGAGGTCTTGCAAGCTGTTGGAAATCTGGATTACAACATAAGTAATTGGGATCCCATCGTTGTTCACTTGTTGCTGGGAAAATTGGATAAGGAGAGCCGCATGCTGCTCGAGCAGGACTTGAAGGATCCAAGAAGCAGCCCATCAATTACTGAATTCCTGAAGTTTCAGCAGTTGAGAAGGAAGACGTCACTCGTTGCAGCGAGAGAAAGAAAAGTTGAGGGTTCAAGTTGTATCGTTTGTTGTTCTGGTAAACATCAGATATTTAACTGTTCTCAGTTTTTAAGTTTAACAGGTGAAGGTCGGTCACAGTTCTCCCAATCATGCCAGTCAAGAAAGTGTCAAAAATGTGGAAGCAGCCATAATACTCTTCTGCATCAACCCAGGATCGATAAGCAGCAGCAGTCAAAATCAGCAGAAAATCACCAACAATTTAATGAGATAACGTCAGAGCCAAGTTGCAGTCGCGGGCGTTTGGTTGGTAAGTCACCTAATTCTTTTGCAAATGCTGCGGTAGGGTCGGTAAAGCGTCATATTTATTTAGCAACGGCAATTGTAAATGTTATTTCACCGTTTGGTACGCGAATACCTTGCCGTGTTTTGTTAGACTCTGGTTCTCAGCTTAATTTCAGTAACGAAATCAATCGCACATATGTTAGGTCGAAGCAACACCGAATGAAAATTCTCATTAGTGGTGTTGGGTCCACGGAAATTAAGACTGAATTTGCGGTCAATGTTACCATTGAATCACGCACTTTAAGTACAAAACGACAATCGAGGCAAGCGTCATGTCACGTATAAGTGACTATCAGCAGGCGCACAGAATTAACAATCCTTGCTGGCAGATACCATACCACGTGCAATTGGCAGACCCTGCTTCCTTTACCACACAGCAAATAGACTTATTGAAAGGCGCCGAGCTCTTCTTCGAAATATCATCTGAACTCCCAGTTTTGCGGGAAAGCAAGTGAGGATGGATCATTTCTGGTAGCGTTCTGGCCAATGGGGGTTCTTTAAGTTGGCATGTGGCAGCCTGCGAAATAACATCCTCACTGGAGGCACTCGTACGAAATTTCTGGGAGTCAGAATCTCATTAAGAACCAGTGAGACGAATGACGAAGGGGGAGCATGAATGTGAAGCTCACATTAATAAAACCATCAGTCGAAGCCCAAATTGGCACTTTATTGTGCGTTTGCCGTTAAAGCAGGACCCTAGTACACATTTAGGGGAATTGTTACAAATAGCTACTAAACGGTTTTTTTTTCCTTGAGCGGAAGTTAAATAAAGAGTCAGATCTTAAGGCTGCGTATGTAAAGTTCATGGAAGAATACGAAGCACTGAGCCACATGCGTCCGATCAGCGAAAGAGACATTGAGCATGTTCATTACGTATTACCCCATCATTGTGTAATGAAGCCCGTTAGCTCATCAACAAAGCTCAGAGTTGTGTTTGATGCTTCTGCTAAAAGCTCGCCTGGAAGGTCGTTCAACCGGATCTATTTTCCGCAGACTAATTTCTGTCTACACCGATATGTCTTCACAGGAGATATATCAAAAATGTATCGACAGCTATTTTATCCTCAAGATAAAAGATTACAATTAATTGTATGGAGATCACAACCAGATCATCCGTTGCAAATATATCAGCTGCAAACTGTAACATACGGTACAGCATCCGCTTCTTACCTCGCAACCAGATGTTTGGTTGAATTGGCAGATGAGCATAAACAAAAGCACCCTCGAGGCGCGAAGATTTTAAAGGATAGTTTTTATGTAGATGATTGCTTACAGGTTCAGAAAACATACATACAAATTTGCTGTTTGCTAAAGCTAGGTAATTTCGAGCTTAGGAAGTTCTGTGCCAATAATCCAGAGATATTAGCCAAAATACCTCCAGAACATAAAGAGCAGCTAGTTTTCTTTAATCAGTCCGAGGTAGTTAAAACTTTATGACTAATTTGGGATCCATTTACGGACGTTTTCAGATTTAATTTTAATAACCATGAAATTAAGAATTTGTCAGAGAATGTATGCAAGCGCACTGTTCTTGCAGACTTAGCACGCCTATTTCATCCTTTAGGACTATTAGGCCCAGTAATAGTTTTAGGAAAGTTGTTCCTTCAAGAGCTATGGAAGACGAAGATAGGTTGGGATGATGCAATTCCTGAAGACCAGGCTAATAAATGGCTGAAATACTTGAGTGAATTCTCTATGTTAGCAGAGGCCAGTATTCCGCGCTATGTAATACTCCTAAACGCCAAAACGCTTGAGTTGCATGCTTTTTCTGATAGTAGTTTAAGTGAATTTGGATCATGTGTATACATTAGATCCATTGACGAAAGTCGAAACATACCGGTTAACTTGCTTTGCTCTAAATCTAGAGTTGAACTCTTAAAGACTAGCACTATAGCGCGCCTGGAATTGCAAGCAGCTGTTCTAATGGTAGAACTGGTGGCAAGACTATTGCTGTTACTGGCTAAGTCAATTGACAGGGTGTATTTTTATACAGATTCGACAACAGTCCTGGCATGGATTAGGTCACCTTCATACACTTGGGAAACCTATGTTGCAAACAGAATTGCTAAAATTCAAGCTAATTCAGAAGTAGATCAGTGGAGCTATATGATAGGAGAGCTTAATCCAGCTGACGCTGTGTCAAGAGGCTTAGGGCTGCGGGAATTAGTCAATTCTCGTGATTGGTTTCAGGGTCCAAAGTTTCTGTCACAGCATGAAAGCTCGTGGGAGATATTCAATTATGATTTGCCTACCGAAGTGCCAGAATTTCGAAAACACAAGTCTGTGCTGACAGTATCGGTTAATGGATACCATTAATCACAAAAATTCGTTTAGTACCCTGCAGAGGATAGTTGGATATTGTTATAGGTTTTACAATAATTGCAGAACTCCTAAGATATTAAGAAGTACCGGTAATATTATAGCAAATTAAATCCAACAAGCAACCAAGCAATCAATCCAACAAAAATGTCTACATTTCCGGAAGATTACCAGTGTCTTAGGTCTGATAGGCGTATTCCTAGAGGTTCAATAATTGCGTCGTTATCACCCTTTTACGATATCAATAAAAACCTTATAAGAGTTGGGGGCAGATTGAAAAATGCTGCCATTTTGTATGAAGCCAAATACCAAATTTTGCTTCCAGGTAATAGTCTCATAACTCACTATTGGATCATTTGAATAAAATGCACATGCATGCCTCGCATAGAACCTTAATCGCTATCTCCAGCTCCTGCTTTTCTACCAAAGCAGTTCATATTGAATTAGTAGAAGGCTTAACGTCTGAGTCATTCATTTATGCATTGAAAAGATTTATAGGCAGACGTGGGGTGTGCCATTCAGCATATTGTGACAATGCCACCAATCTTGTGGGGGCAAGAAATGAACTCAACTAATTGCGGAAGACTCTTGAATCGGAATACACACTTTTAGGTCTAGAATCAATGTGTTTGGAGAATGGTATAGATTGGTAATATAATCCACCTAGATCACCTCATTTCGGAGGACTCTGGGAATCAGCTGTCAAATCAGCAAAGGCACTGTTGATTCGTTATATTGGGGAAGCATCATTGACATACGAACAATTGTCAACAGTTGTTGTGCAAACTGAAGCAATTTTGAATTCTCGTCCCTTGACTACACTGACTTCCGATCCTTATGATTTTGAAGCGTTAACTTCAGGTAATTTTTAATAGGAGCTCCGCTTACTGCATTGCCTGAGCCGGACATAACAGATAGCAAATTGAGCTATATCAATAAATTTCGCCAAATATGGTTCATTCAGCAACACTTCTGGAAGCGTTGGTCTTCTGAGTATCTTCCTCTTCTTCAACAGAAAATGAAATGGAAAACTGAATCACAAAATTTAAAGCCTGGGACACTGGTTGTGATTAAAGAATCCAACATTCCGCCTATGCGATGGAAATAAGGTCGGGTGGAAGAAGTCTATCCAGGCAATGATGGCATAGTACGTGTTGCTAGTGTGAAAACGCAAACCGGTAAATATCAAAGAGCTGTGCAAAATTTGTGTCCTTTGCAGCCAAGCTTTGAAGGAAGGAAAACAATGGATAAATGCAAAACAATTGATAATGTAGAGTGTAAAAACGAGAAATCGAACACAATAATTAAAACTAAAACTGGACATTATAGCGGTCTGGCAACATTTCTCTTTTTACTCTTAATGCTGCCAGTATCATTCGCAGAACCCAATACTGAAGTTCTTGTGAGGCAACTGAACAGTGCAGTAGGTATATACTTTGAGGATATAGGTCGAATTCGGTCACTAAATAAATGTTGGAACATATATGTATATTATAATCTTACTACGTATTGGTTCGAATTTGGGGAAATTAAATCATGTCTCCATCAGATGGAAGAGATCTGCACGACTAATATAACCCAACAGATGCATTGTAGACCAAGTGTAGATAATCTTAAACAAAGATTAGCAGCTATTGATCATAACAACGAGTTCATAAATACCTTTCGAGGGTCGAAGTATGAGAAATTAAGAGTGGCGAGGTCTCCATTAGATATACTTGGTACGTTATCGCATAGTTTGTTTGGTATTTTGGATCGCATACAAGAGCAAATATCTAGTATACATGAAAACGAGCATCATATGCTGAATTTGCTTAAACAACAATGTTCTATTGCAAATTCGACTACAAACATGCTAAAACGTACAGCAAATGAAATAAACCAACAATTTCTGGTGTTTCGTTTATATTTAACTAACACTTTATATCTTATAGAAGAGAAGCAAGCATCTGCTGAACTCAAACAAATGCTATCGTCTCTAACTTCCTATCTTATGTTGATAATTACTAATTTTGAAAGGCTGCAACAAGTGCTTCTAGACGTTGTAATGGATCTAATCTAAATCAGCTCATAACTCCTGAGCAGCTCAGCGAGCAACTTCAATTAATAAGAGCTAATATACCATCAACATTAAGTTTGCCAAGGGGATCATTAATAGATATGTACCGGATGGTATCGGTCAAAGGCCGCAGCCTCAACAATTCACTCGTATTTGAAGTATCGATTCCACTTACTAGCGCTGAGGAGTTCCAACTTTTCAACTTAATACCTGTTGCTATAGTCCACGAAAATGAGAGCTACATGGTACTAACATCATCACCATATTTGGCAGTCTCATTAACGAGAGACAAGTTCTTTCCATTGACTGAAATGGAACTTAGAACATGAAGATCACTCATACCCAGAAATTAACTTTGTAGCGAATTACATCCAACTCATATACAAAGAAGCACATCTAATAGATGTGAAATGGCTCTGTTGAATCACAAAAAAGACGCTATATCTGAGTGCTATCTCAACAAGATACCACTTCAAGATTATTGGCGAGCTCTTAAGGACTCGAACAGTTGTTTTTTTTCAGTAGTTTCCAATATAACGAGGCATCTCGTCTGTGCTGATAGTACGAAATTAATCGAATTTGTAGGCTGTGGTTTGCTTGAATTTCGAACAGCTTGCATGTTAAAATTACCAACAACTAATATAAATGGCCGTTCTGGTTTCAACAGTTCTATTCGAACTTCATTCATTCCGAGCGCAAGTATCAGCACTTGGATATTTAATCGCATTACAACCACTGAAATCCCAGTTTTACCAATGGTAAATTATATTGATCCTAACCAGTTTGCATTGCTTCAGCACAGAATTAATAACTTGACAAAAGCAGCGGAGGAGTTTCAGGAACGTAACAGTCTAAGCTAACATGAATATCATCATTATGGATTAAACTACACTCCATTGGCTGTCATGATCGGAATTGCGATTCTATATTGGTTTCGCAAGAAGAAAACACATAAAACGTCACCCCAATATTCACGGTCTTAAGTAGAGGTATAATATATAAATTAGAGGCATAGAAGCCCTCAAAAGGGGTTCTTTCAAATAGCAATATAAGCCGAGCTTAGGTATATGATACATTTTTGTAACGAACCGTGCGACCAGAACTCAAAGAATGAATTCACGCTTCTCGTGTTCTGATAGAAAACATCATTTGACACCAACGCATTCGGTCGCACGGTTTGATTTTGATGGAGATAAAATTGTAAGCACAATGTGCAATTAGTTAAAGAGCTCGGCGCAGGCTGTATCGTGAATTCACCTGGACACCACCAGAAAATAAACAGTAAACAAAAATATATATAATATTTCATATTGTGAATTTTCTTTTTTTATCTTTACTTGCGAAATTGAACATTGGCGACCGTGACAGGACAGTATATAATAATTAAATAATCTTGTGAGTGCTTATAAAAAAAGGGGTGATACAAGTGAAAATGGAAAATGGTGATGTGTTCGTGACAGAAAAGGGTTTGGAGTATTACTCATCCCTACAGGAAAAAGTTGGTGAGGAAATTTGCCGTATCGCCAGAAATTACGGCAAAGACAGCGATTCAAGAAAAGTTCCTACGTATCTCCACGAAAACTTCAACAAATTGAAACTCTTTGGATTCGGTTTGACAGGACCGGTAGTGAAATCCGTGGAGCTTTCTCGAAAGAATTAAGTCATCCTTACTTCAGTAAGGATTATTATCACGCAGTAAAAGGGGTGGCAGAACGCACTAAGACAGATATTGCAAAACGGATACAGATGCCAGTAGAGCAGCAGAAGGATGATCGAAACACAGAAGATGTCGGCGAAATTGGAGGTGAGAGTGAAAGTGAAACGAAACACCGAAGAAGAAGGTGGAACTGCTTGTAAGTCTTCTGGACAAGGATCATAAAGAAGGAGAACATCGCGCTGGGAAAAAGAACCAAGATGATACTAGTCCCCAAACAAATATTATTACACTTAGAGAAAGATTCGATCTTTTAATTAATATACTGAGAAGATCACTCAGTAAATGTTCCATAGAATTGTCTAAACCACAATCCAGGCAATATAGAGAGAAGATAAAGAGTCTCCAACAGAACTGGGATGAGATATCTAACTTATATCAAAAGCTAGAAAATCAAATCACAGCGTCTGACGTTGAGGAATACTACGATTTACAAGAGCGAGTAGACACGATGATAATGCAGTTACATCAGCATATCAGCTTACCAGATCCAGAGAATTCCATACCAAGGATAACTTCGTCAATGAAACTGCCAAAAATAGAGTTGCCAAAATTTGATGGAAGTTATCTAAACTGGCGACAATTTTACGATCTCTTCAAGCAGCGTATCCACGACCAGCCGATTTCACCGGCGCAAAAACTCTACTACTTGAGGGCAAACCTCACCGGAGAAGCACATAGTCTGATACAACATTTTCAGGCAACTGACGCAAATTATGATACGGCTTGGACAACATTGGTTGAGCGGTATGATAATAAGAGACTGCTTTTGACAGCGCAGCTAAACAGGCTGTTTAGTCAATGAAACACAACTCGTACTGCCACCAGCCTAAAAGACTCCACGATACAACAAAGGAGGTCTTGCAAGCTGTTGGAAATCTGGATTACAACATAAGTAATTGGGATCCTATCGTTGTTCACTTGTTGCTGGGAAAATTGGATAAGGAGAGCCGCATGCTGCTCGAGCAGGACTTGAAGGATCCAAGAAGCAGCCCATCAATTACTGAATTCCTGAAGTTTCAGCAGTTGAGAAGGAAGACGTCACTCGTTGCAGCGAGAGAAAGAAAAGTTGAGGGTTCAAGTTGTATCGTTTGTAGTTCTGGTAAACATCAGATATTTAACTGTTCTCAGTTTTTAAGTTTAACAGGTGAAGGTCGGTCACAGTTCTCCCAATCATGCCAGTCAAGAAAGTGTCAAAAACGTGCAATTGGCAGACCCTGCTTCCTTTACCACACAGCAAATAGACTTATTGATAGGCGCCGAGCTCTTCTTCGAAATATCATCTGAACTCCCAGTTTTGCGGGAAAGCAAGTGAGGATGGATCATTTCTGGTAGCGTTCTGGTCAATGGGGGTTCTTTAAGTTGGCATGTGGCAGCCTGCGAAATAACATCCTCACTGGAGGCACTCGTACGAAATTTCTGGGAGTCAGAATCTCATTAAGAACCAGTGAGACGAATGACGAAGGGGGAGCATGAATGTGAAGCTCACATTAATAAAACCATCCGTCGAAGCCGAAATTGGCACTTTATTGTGCGTTTGCCGTTAAAGCAGGACCCTAGTACACATTTAGGGGAATCGTTACAAATAGCTACTAAACGGTTTTTTTTCCTTGAGCGGAAGTTAAATAAAGAGTCAGATCTTAAGGCTGCGTATGTAAAGTTCATGGAAGAATACGAAGCACTGAGCCACATGCGTCCGATCAGCGAAAGAGAACATTTCGAGCTTAGGAAGTTCTGTGCCAATAATCCAGAGATATTAGCCAAAATACCTCCAGAACATAAAGAGCAGCTAGTTTTCTTTAATCAGTCCGAGGTAGTTAAAACTTTATGACTAATTTGGGATCCATTTACGGACGTTTTCAGATTTAATTTTAATAACCATGAAATTAAGAATTTGTCAGAGAATGTATGCAAGCGCACTGTTCTTGCAGACTTAGCACGCCTATTTGATCCTTTAGGACTATTAGGCCCAGTAATAGTTTTAGGAAAGTTGTTCCTTCAAGAGCTATGGAAGACGAAGATAGGTTGGGATGATGCAATTCCTGAAGACCAGGCTAATAAATGGCTGAAATACTTGAGTGAATTCTCTATGTTAGCAGAGGCCAGTATTCCGCGCTATGTAATACTCCCAAACGCCAAAACGCTTGAGTTGCATGCTTTTTCTGATAGTAGTTTAAGTGAATTTGGATCATGTGTATACATTAGATCCATTGACGAAAGTCGAAACATACCGGTTAACTTGCTTTGCTCTAAATCTAGAGTTGGACTCTTAAAGACTAGCACTATAGCGCGCCTGGAATTGCAAGCAGCTGTTCTAATGGTAGAACTGGTGGCAAGACTATTGCTGTTACTGGCTAAGTCAATTGACAGGGTGTATTTTTATACAGATTCGACAACAGTCCTGGCATGGATTAGGTCACCTTCATACACTTGGGAAACCTATGTTGCAAACAGAATTGCTAAAATTCAAGCTAATTCAGAAGTAGATCAGTGGAGCTATATGATAGGAGAGCTTAATCCAGCTGACGCTGTGTCAAGAGGCTTAGGGCTGCGGGAATTAGTCAATTCTCGTGATTGGTTTCAGGGTCCAAAGTTTCTGTCACAGCACGAAAGCTCGTGGGAGATATTCAATTATGATTTGCCTACCGAAGTGCCAGAATTTCGAAAACACAAGTCTGTGCTGTATCGCTTAATGGATACCATTAATCACAAAAATTCGTTTAGTACCCTGCAGAGGATAGTTGGATATTGTTATAGGTTTTACAATAATTGCAGAACTCCTAAGATATTAAGAAGTACCGGTAATATTATAGCAAATTAAATCCAACAAGCAACCAAGCAACCAATCCAACAAAAATGTCTACATTTCCGGAAGATTACCAGTGTCTTAGGTCTGATAGGCGTATTCCTAGAGGTTCAATAATTGCGTCGTTATCACCCTTTTACGATATCAATAAAAACCTTATAAGAGTTGGGGGCAGATTGAAAAATGCTGCCATTTTGTATGAATTTTGCTTCCAGGTAATAGTCTCATAACTCACTATTGGATCATTTGAATAAAATGCACATGCATGCCTCGCATAGAACCTTAATCGCTATCTCCAGCTCCTGCTTTTCTACCAAAGCAGTTCATATTGAATTAGTAGAAGGCTTAACGTCTGAGTCATTCATTTATGCATTGAAAAGATTTATAGGCAGACGTGGGGTGTGCCATTCAGCATATTGTGACAATGCCACCAATCTTGTGGGGGCAAGAAATGAACTCAACTAATTGCGGAAGACTCTTGAATCGGAATACACACTTTTAGGTCTAGAATCAATGTGTTTGGAGAATGGTATAGATTGGTAATATAATCCACCTAGATCACCTCATTTCGGAGGACTCTGGGAATCAGCTGTCAAATCAGCAAAGGCACTGTTGATTCGTTATATTGGGGAAGCATCATTGACATACGAACAATTGTCAACAGTTGTTGTGCAAACTGAAGCAATTTTGAATTCTCGTCCCTTGACTACACTGACTTCCGATCCTTATGATTTTGAAGCGTTAACTTCAGGTAATTTTTAATAGGAGCTCCGCTTACTGCATTGCCTGAGCCGGACATAACAGATAGCAAATTGAGCTATATCAATAAATTTCGCCAAATATGGTTCATTCAGCAACACTTCTGGAAGCGTTGGTCTTCTGAGTATCTTCCTCTTCTTCAACAGAAAATGAAATGGAAAACTGAATCACAAAATTTAAAGCCTGGGACACTGGTTGTGATTAAAGAATCCAACATTCCGCCTATGCGATGGAAATAAGGTCGGGTGGAAGAAGTCTATCCAGGCAATGATGGCATAGTACGTGTTGCTAGTGTGAAAACGCAAACCGGTAAATATCAAAGAGCTGTGCAAAATTTGTGTCCTTTGCAGCCAAGCTTTGAAGGAAGGAAAACAATGGATAAATGCAAAACAATTGATAATGTAGAGTGTAAAAACGAGAAATCGAACACAATAATTAAAACTAAAACTGGACATTATAGCGGTCTGGCAACATTTCTCTTTTTACTCTTAATGCTGCCAGTATCATTCGCAGAACCCAATACTGAAGTTCTTGTGAGGCAACTGAACAGTGCAGTAGGTATATACTTTGAGGATATAGGTCGAATTCGGTCACTAAATAAATGTTGGAACATATATGTATATTATAATCTTACTACGTATTGGTTCGAATTTGGGGAAATTAAATCATGTCTCCATCAGATGGAAGAGATCTGCACGACTAATATAACCCAACAGATGCATTGTAGACCAAGCGTAGATAATCTTAAACAAAGATTAGCAGCTATTGATCATAACAACGAGTTCATAAATACCTTTCGAGGGTCGAAGTATGAGAAATTAAGAGTGGCGAGGTCTCCATTAGATATACTTGGTACGTTATCGCATAGTTTGTTTGGTATTTTGGATCATTTTGGATCGCATACAAGAGCAAATATCTAGTATACATGAAAACGAGCATCATATGCTGAATTTGCTTAAACAACAATGTTCTATTGCAAATTCGACTACAAACATGCTAAAACGTACAGCAAATGAAATAAACCAACAATTTCTGGTGTTTCGTTTATATTTAACTAACACTTTATATCTTATAGAAGAGAAGCAAGCATCTGCTGAACTCAAACAAATGCTATCGTCTCTAACTTCCTATCTTATGTTGATAATTACTAATTTTGAAAGGCTGCAACAAGTGCTTCTAGACGTTGTAATGGATCTAATCTAAATCAGCTCATAACTCCTGAGCAGCTCAGCGAGCAACTTCAATTAATAAGAGCTAATATACCATCAACATTAAGTTTGCCAAGGGGATCATTAATAGATATGTACCGGATGGTATCGGTCAAAGGCCGCAGCCTCAACAATTCACTCGTATTTGAAGTATCGATTCCACTTACTAGCGCTGAGGAGTTCCAACTTTTCAACTTAATACCTGTTGCTATAGTCCACGAAAATGAGAGCTACATGGTACTAACATCATCACCATATTTGGCAGTCTCATTAACGAGAGACAAGTTCTTTCCATTGACTGAAATGGAACTTAGAACATGAAGATCACTCATACCCAGAAATTAACTTTGTAGCGAATTACATCCAACTCATATACAAAGAAGCACATCTAATAGATGTGAAATGGCTCTGTTGAATCACAAAAAAGACGCTATATCTGAGTGCTATCTCAACAAGATACCACTTCAAGATTATTGGCGAGCTCTTAAGGACTCGAACAGTTGTTTTTTTTCAGTAGTTTCCAATATAACGAGGCATCTCGTCTGTGCTGATAGTACGAAATTAATCGAATTTGTAGGCTGTGGTTTGCTTGAATTTCGAACAGCTTGCATGTTAAAATTACCAACAACTAATATAAATGGCCGTTCTGGTTTCAACAGTTCTATTCGAACTTCATTCATTCCGAGCGCAAGTATCAGCACTTGGATATTTAATCGCATTACAACCACTGAAATCCCAGTTTTACCAATGGTAAATTATATTGATCCTAACCAGTTTGCATTGCTTCAGCACAGAATTAATAACTTGACAAAAGCAGCGGAGGAGTTTCAGGAACGTAACAGTCTAAGCTAACATGAATATCATCATTATGGATTAAACTACACTCCATTGGCTGTCATGATCGGAATTGCGATTCTATATTGGTTTCGCAAGAAGAAAACACATAAAACGTCACCCCAATATTCACGGTATTAAGTAGAGGTATAATGAATAAATTAGAGGCATAGAAGCCCTTTAAAAGGGGTTCTTTCAAATAGCAATATAAGCCGAGCTCAGGTATATGATACATTTTTGTAACGAACCGTGCGACCAGAACTCACAGAATGAATTCACGCTTCTCGTGTTCTGATAGAAAACATCATTTGACACCAACGCATTCGGTCGCACGGTTTGATTTTGATGGAGATAAAATTGTAAGCACAATGTGCAATTAGTTAAAGAGCTCGGCGCAGGCTGTATCGTGAATTCACCTGGACACCACCAGAAAATAAACAGTAAACAAAAATATATATAATATTTCATATTGTGAATTTTCTTTTTTTATCTTTACTTGCGAAATTGAACATTGGCGACCGTGACAGGACAGTATATAATAATTAAATAATCTTGTGAGTGCTTATAAAAAAAGGGGTGATACAAGTGAAAATGGAAAATGGTGATGTGTTCGTGACAGAAAAGGGTTTGGAGTATTACTCATCCCTACAGGAAAAAGTTGGTGAGGAAATTTGTCGTATCGCCAGAAATTACGGCAAAGACAGCGATTCAAGAAAAGTTCCTACGTATCTCCACGAAAACTTCAACAAATTGAAACTCTTTGGATTCGGTTTGACAGGACCGGTAGTGAAATCCGTGGAGCTTTCTCGAAAGAATTAAGTCATCCTTACTTCAGTAAGGATTATTATCACGCAGTAAAAGGGGTGGCAGAACGCACTAAGACAGATATTGCAAAACGGATACAGATGCCAGTAGAGCAGCAGAAGGATGATCGAAACACAGAAGATGTCGGCGAAATTGGAGGTGAGAGTGAAAGTGAAACGAAACACCGAAGAAGAAGGTGGAACTGCTTGTAAGTCTTCTGGACAAGGATCATAAAGAAGGAGAACATCGCGCTGGGAAAAAGAACCAAGATGATACTAGTCCCCAAACAAATATTATTACACTTAGAGAAAGATTCGATCTTTTAATTAATATACTGAGAAGATCACTCAGTAAATGTTCCATAGAATTGTCTAAACCACAATCCAGGCAATATAGAGAGAAGATAAAGAGTCTCCAACAGAACTGGGATGAGATATCTAACTTATATCAAAAGCTAGAAAATCAAATCACAGCGTCTGACGTTGAGGAATACTACGATTTACAAGAGCGAGTAGACACGATGATAATGCAGTTACATCAGCATATCAGCTTACCAGATCCAGAGAATTCCATACCAAGGATAACTTCGTCAATGAAACTGCCAAAAATAGAGTTGCCAAAATTTGATGGAAGTTATCTAAACTGGCGACAATTTTACGATCTCTTCAAGCAGCGTATCCACGACCAGCCGATTTCACCGGCGCAAAAACTCTACTACTTGAGGGCAAACCTCACCGGAGAAGCACATAGTCTGATACAACATTTTCAGGCAACTGACGCAAATTATGATACGGCTTGGACAACATTGGTTGAGCGGTATGATAATAAGAGACTGCTTTTGACAGCGCAGCTAAACAGGCTGTTTAGTCAATGAAACACAACTCGTACTGCCACCAGCCTAAAAGACTCCACGATACAACAAAGGAGGTCTTGCAAGCTGTTGGAAATCTGGATTACAACATAAGTAATTGGGATCCCATCGTTGTTCACTTGTTGCTGGGAAAATTGGATAAGGAGAGCCGCATGCTGCTCGAGCAGGACTTGAAGGATCCAAGAAGCAACCCATCAATTACTGAATTCCTGAAGTTTCAGCAGTTGAGAAGGAAGACGTCACTCGTTGCAGCGAGAGAAAGAAAAGTTGAGGGTTCAAGTTGTATCGTTTGTAGTTCTGGTAAACATCAGATATTTAACTGTTCTCAGTTTTTAAGTTTAACAGGTGAAGGTCGGTCACAGTTCTCCCAATCATGCCAGTCAAGAAAGTGTCAAAAACGTGCAATTGGCAGACCCTGCTTCCTTTACCACACAGCAAATAGACTTATTGATAGGCGCCGAGCTCTTCTTCGAAATATCATCTGAACTCCCAGTTTTGCGGGAAAGCAAGTGAGGATGGATCATTTCTGGTAGCGTTCTGGCCAATGGGGGTTCTTTAAGTTGGCATGTGGCAGCCTGCGAAAACATCCTCACTGGAGGCACTCGTACGAAATTTCTGGGAGTCAGAATCTCATTAAGAACCAGTGAGACGAATGACGAAGGGGGAGCATGAATGTGAAGCTCACATTAATAAAACCATCAGTCGAAGCCCAAATTGGCACTTTATTGTGCGTTTGCCGTGTAAGCAGGACCCTAGTACACATTTAGGGGAATCGTTACAAATAGCTACTAAACGGTTTTTTTTCCTTGAGCGGAAGTTAAATAAAGAGTCAGATCTTAAGGCTGCGTATGTAAAGTTCATGGAAGAATACGAAGCACTGAGCCACATGCGTCCGATCAGCGAAAGAGACATTGAGCATGTTCATTACGTATTACCCCATAATTGTGTAATGAAGCCCGTTAGCTCATCAACAAAGCTCAGGGTAGTGTTTGATGCTTCTGCTAAAAGCTCGCCTGGAAGGTCGTTCAACCGGATCTATTTTCCGCAGACTAATTTCTGTCTACACCGATATGTCTTCACAGGAGATATATCAAAAATGTATCGACAGCTATTTTATCCTCAAGATAAAAGATTACAATTAATTGTATGGAGATCACAACCAGATCATCCGTTGCAAATATATCAGCTGCAAACTGTAACATACGGTACAGCATCCGCTTCTTACCTCGCAACCAGATGTTTGGTTGAATTGGCAGATGAGCATAAACAAAAGCACCCTCGAGGCGCGAAGATTTTAAAGGATAGTTTTTATGTAGATGATTGCTTACAGGTTCAGAAAACATACATACAAATTTGCTGTTTGCTAAAGCTAGGTAATTTCGAGCTTAGGAAGTTCTGTGCCAATAATCCAGAGATATTAGCCAAAATACCTCCAGAACATAAAGAGCAGCTAGTTTTCTTTAATCAGTCCGAGGTAGTTAAAACTTTATGACTAATTTGGGATCCATTTACGGACGTTTTCAGATTTAATTTTAATAACCATGAAATTAAGAATTTGTCAGAGAATGTATGCAAGCGCACTGTTCTTGCAGACTTAGCACGCCTATTTGATCCTTTAGGACTATTAGGCCCAGTAATAGTTTTAGGAAAGTTGTTCCTTCAAGAGCTATGGAAGACGAAGATAGGTTGGGATGATGCAATTCCTGAAGACCAGGCTAATAAATGGCTGAAATACTTGAGTGAATTCTCTATGTTAGCAGAGGCCAGTATTCCGCGCTATGTAATACTCCCAAACGCCAAAACGCTTGAGTTGCATGCTTTTTCTGATAGTAGTTTAAGTGAATTTGGATCATGTGTATACATTAGATCCATTGACGAAAGTCGAAACATACCGGTTAACTTGCTTTGCTCTAAATCTAGAGTTGAACTCTTAAAGACTAGCACTATAGCGCGCCTGGAATTGCAAGCAGCTGTTCTAATGGTAGAACTGGTGGCAAGACTATTGCTGTTACTGGCTAAGTCAATTGACAGGGTGTATTTTTATACAGATTCGACAACAGTCCTGGCATGGATTAGGTCACCTTCATACACTTGGGAAACCTATGTTGCAAACAGAATTGCTAAAATTCAAGCTAATTCAGAAGTAGATCAGTGGAGCTATATGATAGGAGAGCTTAATCCAGCTGACGCTGTGTCAAGAGGCTTAGGGCTGCGGGAATTAGTCAATTCTCGTGATTGGTTTCAGGGTCCAAAGTTTCTGTCACAGCATGAAAGCTCGTGGGAGATATTCAATTATGATTTGCCTACCGAAGTGCCAGAATTTCGAAAACACAAGTCTGTGCTGACAGTATCGCTTAATGGATACCATTAATCACAAAAATTCGTTTAGTACCCTGCAGAGGATAGTTGGATATTGTTATAGGTTTTACAATAATTGCAGAACTCCTAAGATATTAAGAAGTACCGGTAATATTATAGCAAATTAAATCCAACAAGCAACCAAGCAACCAATCCAACAAAAATGTCTACATTTCCGGAAGATTACCAGTGTCTTAGGGCTGATAGGCGTATTCCTAGAGGTTCAATAATTGCGTCGTTATCACCCTTTTACGATATCAATAAAAACCTTATAAGAGTTGGGGGCAGATTGAAAAATGCTGCCATTTTGTATGAAGCCAAATACCAAATTTTGCTTCCAGGTAATAGTCTCATAACTCACTATTGGATCATTTGAATAAAATGCACATGCATGCCTCGCATAGAACCTTAATCGCTATCTCCAGCTCCTGCTTTTCTACCAAAGCAGTTCATATTGAATTAGTAGAAGGCTTAACGTCTGAGTCATTCATTTATGCATTGAAAAGATTTATAGGCAGACGTGGGGTGTGCCATTCAGCATATTGTGACAATGCCACCAATCTTGTGGGGGCAAGAAATGAACTCAACTAATTGCGGAAGACTCTTGAATCGGAATACACACTTTTAGGTCTAGAATCAATGTGTTTGGAGAATGGTATAGATTGGTAATATAATCCACCTAGATCACCTCATTTCGGAGGACTCTGGGAATCAGCTGTCAAATCAGCAAAGGCACTGTTGATTCGTTATATTGGGGAAGCATCATTGACATACGAACAATTGTCAACAGTTGTTGTGCAAACTGAAGCAATTTTGAATTCTCGTCCCTTGACTACACTGACTTCCGATCCTTATGATTTTGAAGCGTTAACTTCAGGTAATTTTTAATAGGAGCTCCGCTTACTGCATTGCCTGAGCCGGACATAACAGATAGCAAATTGAGCTATATCAATAAATTTCGCCAAATATGGTTCATTCAGCAACACTTCTGGAAGCGTTGGTCTTCTGAGTATCTTCCTCTTCTTCAACAGAAAATGAAATGGAAAACTGAATCACAAAATTTAAAGCCTGGGACACTGGTTGTGATTAAAGAATCCAACATTCCGCCTATGCGATGGAAATAAGGTCGGGTGGAAGAAGTCTATCCAGGCAATGATGGCATAGTACGTGTTGCTAGTGTGAAAACGCAAACCGGTAAATATCAAAGAGCTGTGCAAAATTTGTGTCCTTTGCAGCCAAGCTTTGAAGGAAGGAAAACAATGGATAAATGCAAAACAATTGATAATGTAGAGTGTAAAAACGAGAAATCGAACACAATAATTAAAACTAAAACTGGACATTATAGCGGTCTGGCAACATTTCTCTTTTTACTCTTAATGCTGCCAGTGTAATTCGCAGAACCCAATACTGAAGTTCTTGTGAGGCAACTGAACAGTGCAGTAGGTATATACTTTGAGGATATAGGTCGAATTCGGTCACTAAATAAATGTTGGAACATATATGTATATTATAATCTTACTACGTATTGGTTCGAATTTGGGGAAATTAAATCATGTCTCCATCAGATGGAAGAGATCTGCACGACTAATATAACCCAACAGATGCATTGTAGACCAAGTGTAGATAATCTTAAACAAAGATTAGCAGCTATTGATCATAACAACGAGTTCATAAATACCTTTCGAGGGTCGAAGTATGAGAAATTAAGAGTGGCGAGGTCTCCATTAGATATACTTGGTACGTTATCGCATAGTTTGTTTGGTATTTTGGATCATTTTGGATCGCATACAAGAGCAAATATCTAGTATACATGAAAACGAGCATCATATGCTGAATTTGCTTAAACAACAATGTTCTATTGCAAATTCGACTACAAACATGCTAAAACGTACAGCAAATGAAATAAACCAACAATTTCTGGTGTTTCGTTTATATTTAACTAACACTTTATATCTTATAGAAGAGAAGCAAGCATCTGCTGAACTCAAACAAATGCTATCGTCTCTAACTTCCTATCTTATGTTGATAATTACTAATTTTGAAAGGCTGCAACAAGTGCTTCTAGACGTTGTAATGGATCTAATCTAAATCAGCTCATAACTCCTGAGCAGCTCAGCGAGCAACTTCAATTAATAAGAGCTAATATACCATCAACATTAAGTTTGCCAAGGGGATCATTAATAGATATGTACCGGATGGTATCGGTCAAAGGCCGCAGCCTCAACAATTCACTCGTATTTGAAGTATCGATTCCACTTACTAGCGCTGAGGAGTTCCAACTTTTCAACTTAATACCTGTTGCTATAGTCCACGAAAATGAGAGCTACATGGTACTAACATCATCACCATATTTGGCAGTCTCATTAACGAGAGACAAGTTCTTTCCATTGACTGAAATGGAACTTAGAACATGAAGATCACTCATACCCAGAAATTAACTTTGTAGCGAATTACATCCAACTCATATACAAAGAAGCACATCTAATAGATGTGAAATGGCTCTGTTGAATCACAAAAAAGACGCTATATCTGAGTGCTATCTCAACAAGATACCACTTCAAGATTATTGGCGAGCTCTTAAGGACTCGAACAGTTGTTTTTTTTCAGTAGTTTCCAATATAACGAGGCATCTCGTCTGTGCTGATAGTACGAAATTAATCGAATTTGTAGGCTGTGGTTTGCTTGAATTTCGAACAGCTTGCATGTTAAAATTACCAACAACTAATATAAATGGCCGTTCTGGTTTCAACAGTTCTATTCGAACTTCATTCATTCCGAGCGCAAGTATCAGCACTTGGATATTTAATCGCATTACAACCACTGAAATCCCAGTTTTACCAATGGTAAATTATATTGATCCTAACCAGTTTGCATTGCTTCAGCACAGAATTAATAACTTGACAAAAGCAGCGGAGGAGTTTCAGGAACGTAACAGTCTAAGCTAACATGAATATCATCATTATGGATTAAACTACACTCCATTGGCTGTCATGATCGGAATTGCGATTCTATATTGGTTTCGCAAGAAGAAAACACATAAAACGTCACCCCAATATTCACGGTCTTAAGTAGAGGTATAATGAATAAATTAGAGGCATAGAAGCCCTTTAAAAGGGGTTCTTTCAAATAGCAATATAAGCCGAGCTCAGGTATATGATACATTTTTGTAACGAACCGTGCGACCAGAACTCACAGAATGAATTCACGCTTCTCGTGTTCTGATAGAAAACATCATTTGACACCAACGCATTCGGTCGCACGGTTTGATTTTGATGGAGATAAAATTGTAAGCACAATGTGCAATTAGTTAAAGAGCTCGGCGCAGGCTGTATCGTGAATTCACCTGGACACCACCAGAAAATAAACAGTAAACAAAAATATATATAATATTTCATATTGTGAATTTTCTTTTTTTATCTTTACTTGCGAAATTGAACATTGGCGACCGTGACAGGACAGTATATAATAATTAAATAATCTTGTGAGTGCTTATAAAAAAAGGGGTGATACAAGTGAAAATGGAAAATGGTGATGTGTTCGTGACAGAAAAGGGTTTGGAGTATTACTCATCCCTACAGGAAAAAGTTGGTGAGGAAATTTGCCGTATCGCCAGAAATTACGGCAAAGACAGCGATTCAAGAAAAGTTCCTACGTATCTCCACGAAAACTTCAACAAATTGAAACTCTTTGGATTCGGTTTGACAGGACCGGTAGTGAAATCCGTGGAGCTTTCTCGAAAGAATTAAGTCATCCTTACTTCAGTAAGGATTATTATCACGCAGTAAAAGGGGTGGCAGAACGCACTAAGACAGATATTGCAAAACGGATACAGATGCCAGTAGAGCAGCAGAAGGATGATCGAAACACAGAAGATGTCGGCGAAATTGGAGGTGAGAGTGAAAGTGAAACGAAACACCGAAGAAGAAGGTGGAACTGCTTGTAAGTCTTCTGGACAAGGATCATAAAGAAGGAGAACATCGCGCTGGGAAAAATAACCAAGATGATACTAGTCCCCAAACAAATATTATTACACTTAGAGAAAGATTCGATCTTTTAATTAATATACTGAGAAGATCACTCAGTAAATGTTCCATAGAATTGTCTAAACCACAATCCAGGCAATATAGAGAGAAGATAAAGAGTCTCCAACAGAACTGGGATGAGATATCTAACTTATATCAAAAGCTAGAAAATCAAATCACAGCGTCTGACGTTGAGGAATACTACGATTTACAAGAGCGAGTAGACACGATGATAATGCAGTTACATCAGCATATCAGCTTACCAGATCCAGAGAATTCCATACCAAGGATAACTTCGTCAATGAAACTGCCAAAAATAGAGTTGCCAAAATTTGATGGAAGTTATCTAAACTGGCGACAATTTTACGATCTCTTCAAGCAGCGTATCCACGACCAGCCGATTTCACCGGCGCAAAAACTCTACTACTTGAGGGCAAACCTCACCGGAGAAGCACATAGTCTGATACAACATTTTCAGGCAACTGACGCAAATTATGATACGGCTTGGACAACATTGGTTGAGCGGTATGATAATAAGAGACTGCTTTTGACAGCGCAGCTAAACAGGCTGTTTAGTCAATGAAACACAACTCGTACTGCCACCAGCCTAAAAGACTCCACGATACAACAAAGGAGGTCTTGCAAGCTGTTGGAAATCTGGATTACAACATAAGTAATTGGGATCCCATCGTTGTTCACTTGTTGCTGGGAAAATTGGATAAGGAGAGCCGCATGCTGCTCGAGCAGGACTTGAAGGATCCAAGAAGCAGCCCATCAATTACTGAATTCCTGAAGTTTCAGCAGTTGAGAAGGAAGACGTCACTCGTTGCAGCGAGAGAAAGAAAAGTTGAGGGTTCAAGTTGTATCGTTTGTAGTTCTGGTAAACATCAGATATTTAACTGTTCTCAGTTTTTAAGTTTAACAGGTGAAGGTCGGTCACAGTTCTCCCAATCATGCCAGTCAAGAAAGTGTCAAAAATGTGGAAGCAGCCATAATACTCTTCTGCATCAACCCAGGACCGATAAGCAGCAGCAGTCAAAATCAGCAGAAAATCAGCAACAATTTAACGAGATAACGTCAGTCACCTAATTCTTTTGCAAATGCTGCGGTAGGGTCGGTAAAGCGTCATATTTATTTAGCAACGGCAATTGTAAATGTTATTTCACCGTTTGGTACGCGAAACCTTGCCGTGTTTTGTTAGACTCTGGTTCTCAGCTTAATTTTTCCTTCCTTTACCACACAGCAAATAGACTTATTGATAGGCGCCGAGCTCTTCTTCGAAATATCATCTGAACTCCCAGTTTTGCGGGAAAGCAAGTTAGGATGGATCATTTCTGGTAGCGTTCTGGCCAATGAGGGTTCTTTAAGTTGCCATGTGGCAGCCTGCGAAATAACATCCTCACTGGAGGCACTCGTACGAAATTTCTGGGAGTCAGAATCTCATTAAGAACCAGTGAGACGAATGACGAAGGGGGAGCATGAATGTGAAGCTCACATTAATAAAACCATCAGTCGAAGCCCAAATGGGCACTTTATTGTGCGTTTGCCGTTAAAGCAGGACCCTAGTACACATTTAGGGGAATCGTTACAAATAGCTACTAAACGGTTTTTTTTTTCCTTGAGCGGAAGTTAAATAAAGAGTCAGATCTTAAGGCTGCGTATGTAAAGTTCATGGAAGAATACGGAGCACTGAGCCACATGCGTCCGATCAGCGAAAGAGACATTGAGCATGTTCATTACGTATTACCCCATCATTGTGTAATGAAGCCCGTTAGCTCATCAACAAAGCTCAGGGTAGTGCTTGATGCTTCTGCTAAAAGCTCGCCTGGAAGGTCGTTCAACCGGATCTATTTTCCGCAGACTAATTTCTGTCTACACCGATATGTCTTCACAGGAGATATATCAAAAATGTATCGACAGCTATTTTATCCTCAAGATAAAAGATTACAATTAATTGTATGGAGATCACAACCAGGTCATCCGTTGCAAATATATCAGCTGCAAACTGTAACATACGGTACAGCATCCGCTTCTTACCTCGCAACCAGATGTTTGGTTGAATTGGCAGATGAGCATAAACAAAAGCACCCTCGAGGCGCGAAGATTTTAAAGGATAGTTTTTATGTAGATGATTGCTTACAGGTTCAGAAAACATACATACAAATTTGCTGTTTGCTAAAGCTAGGTAATTTCGAGCTTAGGAAGTTCTGTGCCAATAATCCAGAGATATTAGCCAAAATACCTCCAGAACATAAAGAGCAGCTAGTTTTCTTTAATCAGTCCAAGGTAGTTAAAACTTTATGACTAATTTGGGATCCATTTACGGACGTTTTCAGATTTAATTTTAATAACCATGAAATTAAGAATTTGTCAGAGAATGTATGCAAGCGCACTGTTCTTGCAGACTTAGCACGCCTATTTGATCCTTTAGGACTATTAGGCCCAGTAATAGTTTTAGGAAAGTTGTTCCTTCAAGAGCTATGGAAGACGAAGATAGGTTGGGATGATGCAATTCCTGAAGACCAGGCTAATAAATGGCTGAAATACTTGAGTGAATTCTCTATGTTAGCAGAGGCCAGTATTCCGCGCTATGTAATACTCCCAAACGCCAAAACGCTTGAGTTGCATGCTTTTTCTGATAGTAGTTTAAGTGAATTTGGATCATGTGTATACATTAGATCCATTGACGAAAGTCGAAACATACCGGTTAACTTGCTTTGCTCTAAATCTAGAGTTGGACTCTTAAAGACTAGCACTATAGCGCGCCTGGAATTGCAAGCAGCTGTTCTAATGGTAGAACTGGTGGCAAGACTATTGCTGTTACTGGCTAAGTCAATTGACAGGGTGTATTTTTATACAGATTCGACAACAGTCCTGGCATGGATTAGGTCACCTTCATACACTTGGGAAACCTATGTTGCAAACAGAATTGCTAAAATTCAAGCTAATTCAGAAGTAGATCAGTGGAGCTATATGATAGGAGAGCTTAATCCAGCTGACGCTGTGTCAAGAGGCTTAGGGCTGCGGGAATTAGTCAATTCTCGTGATTGGTTTCAGGGTCCAAAGTTTCTGTCACAGCATGAAAGCTCGTGGGAGATATTCAATTATGATTTGCCTACCGAAGTGCCAGAATTTCGAAAACACAAGTCTGTGCTGACAGTATCGGTTAATGGATACCATTAATCACAAAAATTCGTTTAGTACCCTGCAGAGGATAGTTGGATATTGTTATAGGTTTTACAATAATTGCAGAACTCCTAAGATATTAAGAAGTACCGGTAATATTATAGCAAATTAAATCCAACAAGCAACCAAGCAACCAATCCAACAAAAATGTCTACATTTCCGGAAGATTACCAGTGTCTTAGGGCTGATAGGCGTATTCCTAGAGGTTCAATAGTTGCGTCGTTATCACCCTTTTACGATATCAATAAAAACCTTATAAGAGTTGGGGGCAGATTGAAAAATGCTGCCATTTTGTATGAAGCCAAATACCAAATTTTGCTTCCAGGTAATAGTCTCATAACTCACTATTGGATCATTTGAATAAAATGCATATGCATGCCTCGCATAGAACCTTAATCGCTATCTCCAGCTCCTGCTTTTCTACCAAAGCAGTTCATATTGAATTAGTAGAAGGCTTAACGTCTGAGTCATTCATTTATGCATTGAAAAGATTTATAGGCAGACGTGGGGTGTGCCATTCAGCATATTGTGACAATGGGTGGTGTGAATAAAAACTGAGTATGAGCATTTCCTCAGAATTTTGGAGGAAATGCTCCATCTGGCGTGAATAAAAACGTATTTCGTTAAGTTTAACGAATCCTCTCCGCTCACATATTTTCACAGTTGAGTATTACCTCAGTTTTGGTGTGAATAAAGATGGAATGTATTCAGATATCAATCGTTGAAGTTGAGTGTGCATAGGAGGTGACTCAAGAGACAAAAAAATAAAAAATATTGGAAATTACTGCGTCGGAGGAGGAATACTTTGACGGATTAAGCCTTATTCCTTAAACAAAAAAATCTGGAATGGGCGATGGCGATTTGATCAGGTGTTTACAACTGTATCCCTGTTTGTTGGAAAAAAGCCAAACCGATTCAGGTACTCATCGCCATGTAAATAAGGCTTTAATATTGCAATATGAGTACAATCTAGAGCGCCAATTTCACTTCTCGCAATTCCTCGATCGAAGGAGGAAATTTCATCCACAGATCCGCGTTTGCACATATAGAAACACACTTGCCAAACTGTTTTTGATACAGTGGTGTAATGAACCCCAAAGTCCTCTCCAACTCCAACTTGGAAACCCGGTTCACCAATGTATCGAAGGAATATTTTCATCTTCTCCATGCTTGGTATTGCACCACCACGGTTTTCTCCAGGAATATCGGAGAGGACTGATTGGTTAACCATTCCATGTTGCGAAACTCGAATCTGTAATGCTTCTTGAAATTATCCCCAGTGTCCCCGAAACGCCGTGAATTATATTGTTTTATTTTTCGCGTTTCTATATTTAAAAACATTATTGAAAATGAATAATTCGCATGTGTTTGCGTTTGTTAATTGAATTTGAAGAATGTTGACGAATAAATTTGCCAGCTCTCCAGCAGAGTTTTCAAACGTCAAATTGAGGATAAGAACCTGCTTTGAGGAACATTTTTATTCACACCAAATTGAGCATTTCCTTTGACGAACATACTCGACTCAAGTGTTTTTACTCCGAGTGTTTTCTCAGTTTTTATTCACACCACCCAATGCCACCAATCTTGTGGGGGCAAGAAATGAACTCAACTAATTGCGGAAGACTCTTGAATCGGAATACACACTTTTAGGTCTAGAATCAATGTGTTTGGAGAATGGTATAGATTGGTAATATAATCCACCTAGATCACCTCATTTCGGAGGACTCTGGGAATCAGCTGTCAAATCAGCAAAGGCACTGTTGATTCGTTATATTGGGGAAGCATCATTGACATACAAACAATTGTCAACAGTTGTTGTGCAAACTGAAGCAATTTTGAATTCTCGTCCCTTGACTACACTGACTTCCGATCCTTATGATTTTGAAGCGTTAACTTCAGGTAATTTTTAATAGGAGCTCCGCTTACTGCATTGCCTGAGCCGGACATAACAGATAGCAAATTGAGCTATATCAATAAATTTCGCCAAATATGGTTCATTCAGCAACACTTCTGGAAGCGTTGGTCTTCTGAGTATCTTCCTCTTCTTCAACAGAAAATGAAATGGAAAACTGAATCACAAAATTTAAAGCCTGGGACACTGGTTGTGATTAAAGAATCCAACATTCCGCCTATGCGATGGAAATAAGGTCGGGTGGAAGAAGTCTATCCAGGCAATGATGGCATAGTACGTGTTGCTAGTGTGAAAACGCAAACCGGTAAATATCAAAGAGCTGTGCAAAATGTGTGTCCTTTGCAGCCAAGCTTTGAAGGAAGGAAAACAATGGATAAATGCAAAACAATTGATAATGTAGAGTGTAAAAACGAGAAATCGAACACAATAATTAAAACTAAAACTGGACATTATAGCGGTCTGGCAACATTTCTCTTTTTACTCTTAATGCTGCCAGTATCATTCGCAGAACCCAATACTGAAGTTCTTGTGAGGCAACTGAACAGTGCAGTAGGTATATACTTTGAGGATATAGGTCGAATTCGGTCACTAAATAAATGTTGGAACATATATGTATATTATAATCTTACTACGTATTGGTTCGAATTTGGGGAAATTAAATCATGTCTCCATCAGATGGAAGAGATCTGCACGACTAATATAACCCAACAGATGCATTGTAGACCAAGTGTAGATAATCTTAAACAAAGATTAGCAGCTATTGATCATAACAACGAGTTCATAAATACCTTTCGAGGGTCGAAGTATGAGAAATTAAGAGTGGCGAGGTCTCCATTAGATATACTTGGTACGTTATCGCATAGTTTGTTTGGTATTTTGGATCATTTTGGATCGCATACAAGAGCAAATATCTAGTATACATGAAAACGAGCATCATATGCTGAATTTGCTTAAACAACAATGTTCTATTGCAAATTCGACTACAAACATGCTAAAACGTACAGCAAATGAAATAAACCAACAATTTCTGGTGTTTCGTTTATATTTAACTAACACTTTATATCTTATAGAAGAGAAGCAAGCATCTGCTGAACTCAAACAAATGCTATCGTCTCTAACTTCCTATCTTATGTTGATAATTACTAATTTTGAAAGGCTGCAACAAGTGCTTCTAGACGTTGTAATGGATCTAATCTAAATCAGCTCATAACTCCTGAGCAGCTCAGCGAGCAACTTCAATTAATAAGAGCTAATATACCATCAACATTAAGTTTGCCAAGGGGATCATTAATAGATATGTACCGGATGGTATCGGTCAAAGGCCGCAGCCTCAACAATTCACTCGTATTTGAGGTATCGATTCCACTTACTAGCGCTGAGGAGTTCCAACTTTTCAACTTAATACCTGTTGCTATAGTCCACGAAAATGAGAGCTACATGGTACTAACATCATCACCATATTTGGCAGTCTCATTAACGAGAGACAAGTTCTTTCCATTGACTAAAATGGAACTTAGAACATGAAGATCACTCATACCCAGAAATTAACTTTGTAGCGAATTACATCCAACTCATATACAAAGAAGCACATCTAATAGATGTGAAATGGCTCTGTTGAATCACAAAAAAGACGCTATATCTGAGTGCTATCTCAACAAGATACCACTTCAAGATTATTGGCGAGCTCTTAAGGACTCGAACAGTTGTTTTTTTTCAGTAGTTTCCAATATAACGAGGCATCTCGTCTGTGCTGATAGTACGAAATTAATCGAATTTGTAGGCTGTGGTTTGCTTGAATTTCGAACAGCTTGCATATTAAAATTACCAACAACTAATATAAATGGCCGTTCTGGTTTCAACAGTTCTATTCGAACTTCATTCATTCCGAGCGCAAGTATTAGCATTTGGATATTTAATCGCATTACAACCACTGAAATCCCAGTTTTACCAATGGTAAATTATATTGATCCTAACCAGTTTGCATTGCTTCAGCACAGAATTAATAACTTGACAAAAGCAGCGGAGGAGTTTCAGGAACGTAACAGTCTAAGCTAACATGAATATCATCATTATGGATTAAACTACACTCCATTGGCTGTCATGATCGGAATTCTATATTGGTTTCGCAAGAAGAAAACACATAAAACGTCACCCCAATATTCACGGTATTAAGTAGAGGTATAATGAATAAATTAGAGGCATAGAAGCCCTTTAAAAGGGGTTCTTTCAAATAGCAATATAAGCCGAGCTCAGGTATATGATACATTTTTGTAACGAACCGTGCGACCAGAACTCACAGAATGAATTCACGCTTCTCGTGTTCTGATAGAAAACATCATTTGACACCAACGCATTCGGTCGCACGGTTTGATTTTGATGGAGATAAAATTGTAAGCACAATGTGCAATTAGTTAAAGAGCTCGGCGCAGGCTGTATCGTGAATTCACCTGGACACCACCAGAAAATAAACAGTAAACAAAAATATATATAATATTTCATATTGTGAATTTTCTTTTTTTATCTTTACTTGCGAAATTGAACATTGGCGACCGTGACAGGACAGTATATAATAATTAAATAATCTTGTGAGTGCTTATAAAAAAAGGGGTGATACAAGTGAAAATGGAAAATGGTGATGTGTTCGTGACAGAAAAGGGTTTGGAGTATTACTCATCCCTACAGGAAAAAGTTGGTGAGGAAATTTGTCGTATCGCCAGAAATTACGGCAAAGACAGCGATTCAAGAAAAGTTCCTACGTATCTCCACGAAAACTTCAACAAATTGAAACTCTTTGGATTCGGTTTGACAGGACCGGTAGTGAAATCCGTGGAGCTTTCTCGAAAGAATTAAGTCATCCTTACTTCAGTAAGGATTATTATCACGCAGTAAAAGGGGTGGCAGAACGCACTAAGACAGATATTGCAAAACGGATACAGATGCCAGTAGAGCAGCAGAAGGATGATCGAAACACAGAAGATGTCGGCGAAATTGGAGGTGAGAGTGAAAGTGAAACGAAACACCGAAGAAGAAGGTGGAACTGCTTGTAAGTCTTCTGGACAAGGATCATAAAGAAGGAGAACATCGCGCTGGGAAAAAGAACCAAGATGATACTAGTCCCCAAACAAATATTATTACACTTAGAGAAAGATTCGATCTTTTAATTAATATACTGAGAAGATCACTCAGTAAATGTTCCATAGAATTGTCTAAACCACAATCCAGGCAATATAGAGAGAAGATAAAGAGTCTCCAACAGAACTGGGATGAGATATCTAACTTATATCAAAAGCTAGAAAATCAAATCACAGCGTCTGACGTTGAGGAATACTACGATTTACAAGAGCGAGTAGACACGATGATAATGCAGTTACATCAGCATATCAGCTTACCAGATCCAGAGAATTCCATACCAAGGATAACTTCGTCAATGAAACTGCCAAAAATAGAGTTGCCAAAATTTGATGGAAGTTATCTAAACTGGCGACAATTTTACGATCTCTTCAAGCAGCGTATCCACGACCAGCCGATTTCACCGGCGCAAAAACTCTACTACTTGAGGGCAAACCTCACCGGAGAAGCACATAGTCTGATACAACATTTTCAGGCAACTGACGCAAATTATGATACGGCTTGGACAACATTGGTTGAGCGGTATGATAATAAGAGACTGCTTTTGACAGCGCAGCTAAACAGGCTGTTTAGTCAATGAAACACAACTCGTACTGCCACCAGCCTAAAAGACTCCACGATACAACAAAGGAGGTCTTGCAAGCTGTTGGAAATCTGGATTACAACATAAGTAATTGGGATCCCATCGTTGTTCACTTGTTGCTGGGAAAATTGGATAAGGAGAGCCGCATGCTGCTCGAGCAGGACTTGAAGGATCCAAGAAGCAGCCCATCAATTACTGAATTCCTGAAGTTTCAGCAGTTGAGAAGGAAGACGTCACTCGTTGCAGCGAGAAAAAGAAAAGTTGAGGGTTCAAGTTGTATCGTTTGTAGTTCTGGTAAACATCAGATATTTAACTGTTCTCAGTTTTTAAGTTTAACAGGTGAAGGTCGGTCACAGTTCTCCCAATCATGCCAGTCAAGAAAGTGTCAAAAACGTGCAATTGGCAGACCCTGCTTCCTTTACCACACAGCAAATAGACTTATTGATAGGCGCCGAGCTCTTCTTCGAAATATCATCTGAACTCCCAGTTTTGCGGGAAAGCAAGTGAGGATGGATCATTTCTGGTAGCGTTCTGGCCAATGGGGGTTCTTTAAGTTGGCATGTGGCAGCCTGCGAAAACATCCTCACTGGAGGCACTCGTACGAAATTTCTGGGAGTCAGAATCTCATTAAGAACCAGTGAGACGAATGACGAAGGGGGAGCATGAATGTGAAGCTCACATTAATAAAACCATCAGTCGAAGCCCAAATTGGCACTTTATTGTGCGTTTGCCGTTAAAGCAGGACCCTAGTACACATTTAGGGGAATCGTTACAAATAGCTACTAAACGGTTTTTTTTCCTTGAGCGGAAGTTAAATAAAGAGTCAGATCTTAAGGCTGCGTATGTAAAGTTCATGGAAGAATACGAAGCACTGAGCCACATGCGTCCGATCAGCGAAAGAGACATTGAGCATGTTCATTACGTATTACCCCATAATTGTGTAATGAAGCCCGTTAGCTCATCAACAAAGCTCAGGGTAGTGTTTGATGCTTCTGCTAAAAGCTCGCCTGGAAGGTCGTTCAACCGGATCTATTTTCCGCAGACTAATTTCTGTCTACACCGATATGTCTTCACAGGAGATATATCAAAAATGTATCGACAGCTATTTTATCCTCAAGATAAAAGATTACAATTAATTGTATGGAGATCACAACCAGATCATCCGTTGCAAATATATCAGCTGCAAACTGTAACATACGGTACAGCATCCGCTTCTTACCTCGCAACCAGATGTTTGGTTGAATTGGCAGATGAGCATAAACAAAAGCACCCTCGAGGCGCGAAGATTTTAAAGGATAGTTTTTATGTAGATGATTGCTTACAGGTTCAGAAAACATACATACAAATTTGCTGTTTGCTAAAGCTAGGTAATTTCGAGCTTAGGAAGTTCTGTGCCAATAATCCAGAGATATTAGCCAAAATACCTCCAGAACATAAAGAGCAGCTAGTTTTCTTTAATCAGTCCGAGGTAGTTAAAACTTTATGACTAATTTGGGATCCATTTACGGACGTTTTCAGATTTAATTTTAATAACGATGAAATTAAGAATTTGTCAGAGAATGTATGCAAGCGCAGTGTTCTTGCAGACTTAGCACGCCTATTTGATCCTTTAGGACTATTAGGCCCAGTAATAGTTTTAGGAAAGTTGTTCCTTCAAGAGCTATGGAAGACGAAGATAGGTTGGGATGATGCAATTCCTGAAGACCAGGCTAATAAATGGCTGAAATACTTGAGTGAATGTTAGCAGAGGCCAGTATTCCGCGCTATGTAATACTCCCAAACGCCAAAACGCTTGAGTTGCATGCTTTTTCTGATAGTAGTTTAAGTGAATTTGGATCATGTGTATACATTAGATCCATTGACGAAAGTCGAAACATACCGGTTAACTTGCTTTGCTCTAAATCTAGAGTTGGACTCTTAAAGACTAGCACTATAGCGCGCCTGGAATTGCAAGCAGCTGTTCTAATGGTAGAACTGGTGGCAAGACTATTGCTGTTACTGGCTAAGTCAATTGACAGGGTGTATTTTTATACAGATTCGACAACAGTCCTGGCATGGATTAGGTCACCTTCATACACTTGGGAAACCTATGTTGCAAACAGAATTGCTAAAATTCAAGCTAATTCAGAAGTAGATCAGTGGAGCTATATGATAGGAGAGCTTAATCCAGCTGACGCTGTGTCAAGAGGCTTAGGGCTGCGGGAATTAGTCAATTTTCGTGATTGGTTTCAGGGTCCAAAGTTTCTGTCACAGCATGAAAGCTCGTGGGAGATATTCAATTATGATTTGCCTACCGAAGTGCCAGAATTTCGAAAACACAAGTCTGTGCTGACAGTATCGCTTAATGGATACCATTAATCACAAAAATTCGTTTAGTACCCTGCAGAGGATAGTTGGATATTGTTATAGGTTTTACAATAATTGCAGAACTCCTAAGATATTAAGAAGTACCGGTAATATTATAGCAAATTAAATCCAACAAGCAACCAAGCAACCAATCCAACAAAAATGTCTACATTTCCGGAAGATTACCAGTGTCTTAGGGCTGATAGGCGTATTCCTAGAGGTTCAATAATTGCGTCGTTATCACCCTTTTACGATATCAATAAAAACCTTATAAGAGTTGGGGGCAGATTGAAAAATGCTGCCATTTTGTATGAAGCCAAATACCAAATTTTGCTTCCAGGTAATAGTCTCATAACTCACTATTGGATCATTTGAATAAAATGCACATGCATGCCTCGCATAGAACCTTAATCGCTATCTCCAGCTCCTGCTTTTCTACCAAAGCAGTTCATATTGAATTAGTAGAAGGCTTAACGTCTGAGTCATTCATTTATGCATTGAAAAGATTTATAGGCAGACGTGGGGTGTGCCATTCAGCATATTGTGACAATGCCACCAATCTTGTGGGGGCAAGAAATGAACTCAACTAATTGCGGAAGACTCTTGAATCGGAATACACACTTTTAGGTCTAGAATCAATGTGTTTGGAGAATGGTATAGATTGGTAATATAATCCACCTAGATCACCTCATTTCGGAGGACTCTGGGAATCAGCTGTCAAATCAGCAAAGGCACTGTTGATTCGTTATATTGGGGAAGCATCATTGACATACGAACAATTGTCAACAGTTGTTGTGCAAACTGAAGCAATTTTGAATTCTCGTCCCTTGACTACACTGACTTCCGATCCTTATGATTTTGAAGCGTTAACTTCAGGTAATTTTTAATAGGAGCTCCGCTTACTGCATTGCCTGAGCCGGACATAACAGATAGCAAATTGAGCTATATCAATAAATTTCGCCAAATATGGTTCATTCAGCAACACTTCTGGAAGCGTTGGTCTTCTGAGTATCTTCCTCTTCTTCAACAGAAAATGAAATGGAAAACTGAATCACAAAATTTAAAGCCTGGGACACTGGTTGTGATTAAAGAATCCAACATTCCGCCTATGCGATGGAAATAAGGTCGGGTGGAAGAAGTCTATCCAGGCAATGATGGCATAGTACGTGTTGCTAGTGTGAAAACGCAAACCGGTAAATATCAAAGAGCTGTGCAAAATTTGTGTCCTTTGCAGCCAAGCTTTGAAGGAAGGAAAACAATGGATAAATGCAAAACAATTGATAATGTAGAGTGTAAAAACGAGAAATCGAACACAATAATTAAAACTAAAACTGGACATTATAGCGGTCTGGCAACATTTCTCTTTTTACTCTTAATGCTGCCAGTATAATTCGCAGAACCCAATACTGAAGTTCTTGTGAGGCAACTGAACAGTGCAGTAGGTATATACTTTGAGGATATAGGTCGAATTCGGTCACTAAATAAATGTTGGAACATATATGTATATTATAATCTTACTACGTATTGGTTCGAATTTGGGGAAATTAAATCATGTCTCCATCAGATGGAAGAGATCTGCACGACTAATATAACCCAACAGATGCATTGTAGACCAAGTGTAGATAATCTTAAACAAAGATTAGCAGCTATTGATCATAACAACGAGTTCATAAATACCTTTCGAGGGTCGAAGTATGAGAAATTAAGAGTGGCGAGGTCTCCATTAGATATACTTGGTACGTTATCGCATAGTTTGTTTGGTATTTTGGATCATTTTGGATCGCATACAAGAGCAAATATCTAGTATACATGAAAACGAGCATCATATGCTGAATTTGCTTAAACAACAATGTTCTATTGCAAATTCGACTACAAACATGCTAAAACGTACAGCAAATGAAATAAACCAACAATTTCTGGTGTTTCGTTTATATTTAACTAACACTTTATATCTTATAGAAGAGAAGCAAGCATCTGCTGAACTCAAACAAATGCTATCGTCTCTAACTTCCTATCTTATGTTGATAATTACTAATTTTGAAAGGCTGCAACAAGTGCTTCTAGACGTTGTAATGGATCTAATCTAAATCAGCTCATAACTCCTGAGCAGCTCAGCGAGCAACTTCAATTAATAAGAGCTAATATACCATCAACATTAAGTTTGCCAAGGGGATCATTAATAGATATGTACCGGATGGTATCGGTCAAAGGCCGCAGCCTCAACAATTCACTCGTATTTGAAGTATCGATTCCACTTACTAGCGCTGAGGAGTTCCAACTTTTCAACTTAATACCTGTTGCTATAGTCCACGAAAATGAGAGCTACATGGTACTAACATCATCACCATATTTGGCAGTCTCATTAACGAGAGACAAGTTCTTTCCATTGACTGAAATGGAACTTAGAACTTAGAACAAAGCAGCACATCTAATAGATGTGAAATGGCTCTGTTGAATCACAAAAATGACGCTATATCTGAGTGCTATCTCAACAAGATACCACTTCAAGATTATTGGCGAGCTCTTAAGGACTCGAACAGTTGTGTTTTTTCAGTAGTTTCCAATATAACGAGGCATCTCGTCTGTGCTGATAGTACGAAATTAATCGAATTTGTAGGCTGTGGTTTGCTTGAATTTCGAACAGCTTGCATATTAAAATTACCAACAACTAATATAAATGGCCGTTCTGGTTTCAACAGTTCTATTCGAACTTCATTCATTCCGAGCGCAAGTATCAGCACTTGGATATTTAATCGCATTACAACCACTGAAATCCCAGTTTTACCAATGGTAAATTATATTGATCCTAACCAGTTTGCATTGCTTCAGCACAGAATTAATAACTTGACAAAAGCAGCGGAGGAGTTTCAGGAACGTAACAGTCTAAGCTAACATGAATATCATCATTATGGATTAAACTACACTCCATTGGCTGTCATGATCGGAATTGCGATTCTATATTGGTTTCGCAAGAAGAAAACACATAAAACGTCACCCCAATATTCACGGTCTTAAGTAGAGGTATAATGAATAAATTAGAGGCATAGAAGCCCTCAAAAGGGGTTCTTTCAAATAGCAATATAAGCCGAGCTCAGGTATATGATACATTTTTGTAACGAACCGTGCGACCAGAACTCACAGAATGAATTCATGCTTCTCGTGTTCTGATAGAAAACATCATTTGACACCAACGCATTCGGTCGCACGGTTTGATTTTGATGGAGATAAAATTGTAAGCACAATGTGCAATTAGTTAAAGAGCTCGGCGCAGGCTGTATCGTGAATTCACCTGGACACCACCAGAAAATAAACAGTAAACAAAAATATATATAATATTTCATATTGTGAATTTTCTTTTTTTATCTTTACTTGCGAAATTGAACATTGGCGACCGTGACAGGACAGTATATAATAATTAAATAATCTTGTGAGTGCTTATAAAAAAAGGGGTGATACAAGTGAAAATGGAAAATGGTGATGTGTTCGTGACAGAAAAGGGTTTGGAGTATTACTCATCCCTACAGGAAAAAGTTGGTGAGGAAATTTGCCGTATCGCCAGAAATTACGGCAAAGACAGCGATTCAAGAAAAGTTCCTACGTATCTCCACGAAAACTTCAACAAATTGAAACTCTTTGGATTCGGTTTGACAGGACCGGTAGTGAAATCCGTGGAGCTTTCTCGAAAGAATTAAGTCATCCTTACTTCAGTAAGGATTATTATCACGCAGTAAAAGGGGTGGCAGAACGCACTAAGACAGATATTGCAAAACGGATACAGATGCCAGTAGAGCAGCAGAAGGATGATCGAAACACAGAAGATGTCGGCGAAATTGGAGGTGAGAGTGAAAGTGAAACGAAACACCGAAGAAGAAGGTGGAACTGCTTGTAAGTCTTCTGGACAAGGATCATAAAGAAGGAGAACATCGCGCTGGGAAAAAGAACCAAGATGATACTAGTCCCCAAACAAATATTATTACACTTAGAGAAAGATTCGATCTTTTAATTAATATACTGAGAAGATCACTCAGTAAATGTTCCATAGAATTGTCTAAACCACAATCCAGGCAATATAGAGAGAAGATAAAGAGTCTCCAACAGAACTGGGATGAGATATCTAACTTATATCAAAAGCTAGAAAATCAAATCACAGCGTCTGACGTTGAGGAATACTACGATTTACAAGAGCGAGTAGACACGATGATAATGGAGTTACATCAGCATATCAGCTTACCAGATCCAGAGAATTCCATACCAAGGATAACTTCGTCAATGAAACTGCCAAAAATAGAGTTGCCAAAATTTGATGGAAGTTATCTAAACTAGCGACAATTTTACGATCTCTTCAAGCAGCGTATCCACGACCAGCCGATTTCACCGGCGCAAAAACTCTACTACTTGAGGGCAAACCTCACCGGAGAAGCACATAGTCTGATACAACATTTTCAGGCAACTGACGCAAATTATGATACGGCTTGGACAACATTGGTTGAGCGGTATGATAATAAGAGACTGCTTTTGACAGCGCAGCTAAACAGGCTGTTTAGTCAATGAAACACAACTCGTACTGCCACCAGCCTAAAAGACTCCACGATACAACAAAGGAGGTCTTGCAAGCTGTTGGAAATCTGGATTACAACATAAGTAATTGGGATCCCATCGTTGTTCACTTGTTGCTGGGAAAATTGGATAAGGAGAGCCGCATGCTGCTCGAGCAGGACTTGAAGGATCCAAGAAGCAGCCCATCAATTACTGAATTCCTGAAGTTTCAGCAGTTGAGAAGGAAGACGTCACTCGTTGCAGCGAGAGAAAGAAAAGTTGAGGGTTCAAGTTGTATCGTTTGTAGTTCTGGTAAACATCAGATATTTAACTGTTCTCAGTTTTTAAGTTTAACAGGTGAAGGTCGGTCACAGTTCTCCCAATCATGCCAGTCAAGAAAGTGTCAAAAACGTGCAATTGGCAGACCCTGCTTCCTTTACCACACAGCAAATAGACTTATTGATAGGCGCCGAGCTCTTCTTCGAAATATCATCTGAACTCCCAGTTTTGCGGGAAAGCAAGTGAGGATGGATCATTTCTGGTAGCGTTCTGGCCAATGGGGGTTCTTTAAGTTGGCATGTGGCAGCCTGCGAAATAACATCCTCACTGGAGGCACTCGTACGAAATTTCTGGGAGTCAGAATCTCATTAAGAACCAGTGAGACGAATGACGAAGGGGGAGCATGAATGTGAAGCTCACATTAATAAAACCATCAGTCGAAGCCCAAATTGGCACTTTATTGTGCGTTTGCCGTTAAAGCAGGACCCTAGTACACATTTAGGGGAATCGTTACAAATAGCTACTAAACGGTCTTTTTTCCTTGAGCGGAAGTTAAATAAAGAGTCAGATCTTAAGGCTGCGTATGTAAAGTTCATGAAAGAATACGAAGCACTGAGCCACATGCGTCCGATCAGCGAAAGAGACATTGAGCATGTTCATTACGTATTACCCCATCATTGTGTAATGAAGCCCGTTAGCTCATCAACAAAGCTCAGGGTAGTGTTTGATGCTTCTGCTAAAAGCTCGCCTGGAAGGTCGTTCAACCGGATCTATTTTCCGCAGACTAATTTCTGTCTACACCGATATGTCTTCACAGGAGATATATCAAAAATGTATCGACAGCTATTTTATCCTCAAGATAAAAGATTAAAATTAATTGTATGGAGATCACAACCAGATCATCCGTTGCAAATATATCAGCTGCAAACTGTAACATACGGTACAGCATCCGCTTCTTACCTCGCAACCAGATGTTTGGTTGAATTGGCAGATGAGCATAAACAAAAGCACCCTCGAGGCGCGAAGATTTTAAAGGATAGTTTTTATGTAGATGATTGCTTACAGGTTCAGAAAACATACATACAAATTTGCTGTTTGCTAAAGCTAGGTAATTTCGAGCTTAGGAAGTTCTGTGCCAATAATCCAGAGATATTAGCCAAAATACCTCCAGAACATAAAGAGCAGCTAGTTTTCTTTAATCAGTCCGAGGTAGTTAAAACTTTATGACTAATTTGGGATCCATTTACGGACGTTTTCAGATTTAATTTTAATAACCATGAAATTAAGAATTTGTCAGAGAATGTATGCAAGCGCACTGTTCTTGCAGACTTAGCACGCCTATTTGATCCTTTAGGACTATTAGGCCCAGTAATAGTTTTAGGAAAGTTGTTCCTTCAAGAGCTATGGAAGACGAAGATAGGTTGGGATGATGCAATTCCTGAAGACCAGGCTAATAAATGGCTGAAATACTTGAGTGAATTCTCTATGTTAGCAGAGGCCAGTATTCCGCGCTATGTAATACTCCCAAACGCCAAAACGCTTGAGTTGCATGCTTTTTCTGATAGTAGTTTAAGTGAATTTGGATCATGTGTATACATTAGATCCATTGACGAAAGTCGAAACATACCGGTTAACTTGCTTTGCTCTAAATCGAGAGTTGGACTCTTAAAGACTAGCACTATAGCGCGCCTGGAATTGCAAGCAGCTGTTCTAATGGTAGAACTGGTGGCAAGACTAAGTCAATTGACAGGGTGTATTTTTATACAGATTCGACAACAGTCCTGGCATGGATTAGGTCACCTTCATACACTTGGGAAACCTATGTTGCAAACAAAATTGCTAAAATTCAAGCTAATTCAGAAGTAGATCAGTGGAGCTATATGATAGGAGAGCTTAATCCAGCTGACGCTGTGTCAAGAGGCTTAGGGCTGCGGGAATTAGTCAATTCTCGTGATTGGTTTCAGGGTCCAAAGTTTCTGTCACAGCATGAAAGCTCGTGGGAGATATTCAATTATGATTTGCCTACCGAAGTGCCAGAATTTCGAAAACACAAGTCTGTGCTGACAGTATCGCTTAATGGATACCATTAATCACAAAAATTCGTTTAGTACCCTGCAGAGGATAGTTGGATATTGTTATAGGTTTTACAATAATTGCAGAACTCCTAAGATATTAAGAAGTACCGGTAATATTATAGCAAATTAAATCCAACAAGCAACCAAGCAACCAATCCAACAAAAATGTCTACATTTCCGGAAGATTACCAGTGTCTTAGGGCTGATAGGCGTATTCCTAGAGGTTCAATAATTGCGTCGTTATCACCCTTTTACGATATCAATAAAAACCTTATAAGAGTTGGGGGCAGATTGAAAAATGCTGCCATTTTGTATGAAGCCAAATACCAAATTTTGCTTCCAGGTAATAGTCTCATAACTCACTATTGGATCATTTGAATAAAATGCACATGCATGCCTCGCATAGAACCTTAATCGCTATCTCCAGCTCCTGCTTTTCTACCAAAGCAGTTCATATTGAATTAGTAGAAGGCTTAACGTCTGAGTGATTCATTTATGCATTGAAAAGATTTATAGGCAGACGTGGGGTGTGCCATTCAGCATATTGTGACAATGCCACCAATCTTGTGGGGGCAAGAAATGAACTCAACTAATTGCGGAAGACTCTTGAATCGGAATACACACTTTTAGGTCTAGAATCAATGTGTTTGGAGAATGGTATAGATTGGTAATATAATCCACCTAGATCACCTCATTTCGGAGGACTCTGGGAATCAGCTGTCAAATCAGCAAAGGCACTGTTGATTCGTTATATTCGGGAAGCATCATTGACATACGAACAATTGTCAACAGTTGTTGTGCAAACTGAAGCAATTTTGAATTCTCGTCCCTTGACTACACTGACTTCCGATCCTTATGATTTTGAAGCGTTAACTTCAGGTAATTTTTAATAGGAGCTCCGCTTACTGCATTGCCTGAGCCGGACATAACAGATAGCAAATTGAGCTATATCAATAAATTTCGCCAAATATGGTTCATTCAGCAACACTTCTGGAAGCGTTGGTCTTCTGAGTATCTTCCTCTTCTTCAACAGAAAATGAAATGGAAAACTGAATCACAAAATTTAAAGCCTGGGACACTGGTTGTGATTAAAGAATCCAACATTCCGCCTATGCGATGGAAATAAGGTCGGGTGGAAGAAGTCTATCCAGGCAATGATGGCATAGTACGTGTTGCTAGTGTGAAAACGCAAACCGGTAAATATCAAAGAGCTGTGCAAAATTTGTGTCCTTTGCAGCCAAGCTTTGAAGGAAGGAAAACAATGGATAAATGCAAAACAATTGATAATGTAGAGTGTAAAAACGAGAAATCGAACACAATAATTAAAACTAAAACTGGACATTATAGCGGTCTGGCAACATTTCTCTTTTTACTCTTAATGCTGCCAGTATAATTCGCAGAACCCAATACTGAAGTTCTTGTGAGGCAACTGAACAGTGCAGTAGGTATATACTTTGAGGATATAGGTCGAATTCGGTCACTAAATAAATGTTGGAACATATATGTATATTATAATCTTACTACGTATTGGTTCGAATTTGGGGAAATTAAATCATGTCTCCATCAGATGGAAGAGATCTGCACGACTAATATAACCCAACAGATGCATTGTAGACCAAGTGTAGATAATCTTAAACAAAGATTAGCAGCTATTGATCATAACAACGAGTTCATAAATACCTTTCGAGGGTCGAAGTATGAGAAATTAAGAGTGGCGAGGTCTCCATTAGATATACTTGGTACGTTATCGCATAGTTTGTTTGGTATTTTGGATCATTTTGGATCGCATACAAGAGCAAATATCAAATATCAAAATATCATGAAAACGAGCATCATATGCTGAATTTGCTTCAACAACAATGTTCTATTGCAAATTCGACTACGAACATGCTAAAACGTACAGCAAATGAAATAAACCAACAATTTCTGGTGTTTCGTTTATATTTAACTAACACTTTATATCTTATAGAAGAGAAGCAAGCATCTGCTGAACTCAAACAAATGCTATCGTCTCTAACTTCCTATCTTATGTTGATAATTACTAATTTTGAAAGGCTGCAACAAGTGCTTCTAGACGTTGTAATGGATCTAATCTAAATCAGCTCATAACTCCTGAGCAGCTCAGCGAGCAACTTCAATTAATAAGAGCTAATATACCATCAACATTAAGTTTGCCAAGGGGATCATTAATAGATATGTACCGGATGGTATCGGTCAAAGGCCGCAGCCTCAACAATTCACTCGTATTTGAAGTATCGATTCCACTTACTAGCGCTGAGGAGTTCCAACTTTTCAACTTAATACCTGTTGCTATAGTCCACGAAAATGAGAGCTACATGGTACTAACATCATCACCATATTTGGCAGTCTCATTAACGAGAGACAAGTTCTTTCCATTGACTGAAATGGAACTTAGAACATGCAGATCACTCATACCCAGAAATTAACTCTGTAGCGAATTACATCCAACTCATATACAAAGAAGCACATCTAATAGATGTGAAATGGCTCTGTTGAATCACAAAAAAGACGCTATATCTGAGTGCTATCTCAACAAGATACCACTTCAAGATTATTGGCGAGCTCTTAAGGACTCGAACAGTTGTTTTTTTTCAGTAGTTTCCAATATAACGAGGCATCTCGTCTGTGCTGATAGTACGAAATTAATCGAATTTGTAGGCTGTGGTTTGCTTGAATTTCGAACAGCTTGCATGTTAAAATTACCAACAACTAATATAAATGGCCGTTCTGGTTTCAAAAGTTCTATTCGAACTTCATTCATTCCGAGCGCAAGTATCAGCACTTGGATATTTAATCGCATTACAACCACTGAAATCCCAGTTTTACCAATGGTAAATTATATTGATCCTAACCAGTTTGCATTGCTTCAGCACAGAATTATAACTTGACAAAAGCAGCGGAGGAGTTTCAGGAACGTAACAGTCTAAGCTAACTTGAATATCATTATTATGGATTAAACTACACTCCATTGGCTGTCATGATCGGAATTGCGATTCTATATTGGTTTCGCAAGAAGAAAACACATAAAACGTCACCCCAATATTCACGGTCTTAAGTAGAGGTATAATGAATAAATTAGAGGCATAGAAGCCCTCAAAAGGGGTTCTTTCAAATAGCAATATAAGCCGAGCTCAGGTATATGATACATTTTTGTAACGAACCGTGCGACCAGAACTCACAGAATGAATTCATGCTTCTCGTGTTCTGATAGAAAACATCATTTGACACCAACGCATTCGGTCGCACGGTTTGATTTTGATGGAGATAAAATTGTAAGCACAATGTGCAATTAGTTAAAGAGCTCGGCGCAGGCTGTATCGTGAATTCACCTGGACACCACCAGAAAATAAACAGTAAACAAAAATATATATAATATTTCATATTGTGAATTTTCTTTTTTTATCTTTACTTGCGAAATTGAACATTGGCGACCGTGACAGGACAGTATATAATAATTAAATAATCTTGTGAGTGCTTATAAAAAAAGGGGTGATACAAGTGAAAATGGAAAATGGTGATGTGTTCGTGACAGAAAAGGGTTTGGAGTATTACTCATCCCTACAGGAAAAAGTTGGTGAGGAAATTTGCCGTATCGCCAGAAATTACGGCAAAGACAGCGATTCAAGAAAAGTTCCTACGTATCTCCACGAAAACTTCAACAAATTGAAACTCTTTGGATTCGGTTTGACAGGACCGGTAGTGAAATCCGTGGAGCTTTCTCGAAAGAATTAAGTCATCCTTACTTCAGTAAGGATTATTATCACGCAGTAAAAGGGGTGGCAGAACGCACTAAGACAGATATTGCAAAACGGATACAGATGCCAGTAGAGCAGCAGAAGGATGATCGAAACACAGAAGATGTCGGCGAAATTGGAGGTGAGAGTGAAAGTGAAACGAAACACCGAAGAAGAAGGTGGAACTGCTTGTAAGTCTTCTGGACAAGGATCATAAAGAAGGAGAACATCGCGCTGGGAAAAAAGAACCAAGATGATACTAGTCCCCAAACAAATATTATTACACTTAGAGAAAGATTCGATCTTTTAATTAATATACTGAGAAGATCACTCAGTAAATGTTCCATAGAATTGTCTAAACCACAATCCAGGCAATATAGAGAGAAGATAAAGAGTCTCCAACAGAACTGGGATGAGATATCTAACTTATATCAAAAGCTAGAAAATCAAATCACAGCGTCTGACGTTGAGGAATACTACGATTTACAAGAGCGAGTAGACACGATGATAATGGAGTTACATCAGCATATCAGCTTACCAGATCCAGAGAATTCCATACCAAGGATAACTTCGTCAATGAAACTGCCAAAAATAGAGTTGCCAAAATTTGATGGAAGTTATCTAAACTGGCGACAATTTTACGATCTCTTCAAGCAGCGTATCCACGACCAGCCGATTTCACCGGCGCAAAAACTCTACTACTTGAGGGCAAACCTCACCGGAGAAGCACATAGTCTGATACAACATTTTCAGGCAACTGACGCAAATTATGATACGGCTTGGACAACATTGGTTGAGCGGTATGATAATAAGAGACTGCTTTTGACAGCGCAGCTAAACAGGCTGTTTAGTCAATGAAACACAACTCGTACTGCCACCAGCCTAAAAGACTCCACGATACAACAAAGGAGGTCTTGCAAGCTGTTGGAAATCTGGATTACAACATAAGTAATTGGGATCCCATCGTTGTTCACTTGTTGCTGGGAAAATTGGATAAGGAGAGCCGCATGCTGCTCGAGCAGGACTTGAAGGATCCAAGAAGCAGCCCATCAATTACTGAATTCCTGAAGTTTCAGCAGTTGAGAAGGAAGACGTCACTCGTTGCAGCGAGAAAAAGAAAAGTTGAGGGTTCAAGTTGTATCGTTTGTAGTTCTGGTAAACATCAGATATTTAACTGTTCTCAGTTTTTAAGTTTAACAGGTGAAGGTCGGTCACAGTTCTCCCAATCATGCCAGTCAAGAAAGTGTCAAAAACGTGCAATTGGCAGACCCTGCTTCCTTTACCACACAGCAAATAGACTTATTGATAGGCGCCGAGCTCTTCTTCGAAATATCATCTGAACTCCCAGTTTTGCGGGAAAGCAAGTGAGGATGGATCATTTCTGGTAGCGTTCTGGCCAATGGGGGTTCTTTAAGTTGGCATGTGGCAGCCTGCGAAATAACATCCTCACTGGAGGCACTCGTACGAAATTTCTGGGAGTCAGAATCTCATTAAGAACCAGTGAGACGAATGACGAAGGGGGAGCATGAATGTGAAGCTCACATTAATAAAACCATCAGTCGAAGCCCAAATTGGCACTTTATTGTGCGTTTGCCGTTCAAGCAGGACCCTAGTACACATTTAGGGGAATCGTTACAAATAGCTACTAAACGGTCTTTTTTCCTTGAGCGGAAGTTAAATAAAGAGTCAGATCTTAAGGCTGCGTATGTAAAGTTCATGGAAGAATACGAAGCACTGAGCCACATGCGTCCGATCAGCGAAAGAGACATTGAGCATGTTCATTACGTATTACCCCATCATTGTGTAATGAAGCCCGTTAGCTCATCAACAAAGCTCAGGGTAGTGTTTGATGCTTCTGCTAAAAGCTCGCCTGGAAGGTCGTTCAACCGGATCTATTTTCCGCAGACTAATTTCTGTCTACACCGATATGTCTTCACAGGAGATATATCAAAAATGTATCGACAGCTATTTTATCCTCAAGATAAAAGATTACAATTAATTGTATGGAGATCACAACCAGATCATCCGTTGCAAATATATCAGCTGCAAACTGTAACATACGGTACAGCATCCGCTTCTTACCTCGCAACCAGATGTTTGGTTGAATTGGCAGATGAGCATAAACAAAAGCACCCTTGAGGCGCGAAGATTTTAAAGGATAGTTTTTATGTAGATGATTGCTTACAGGTTCAGAAAACATACATACAAATTTGCTGTTTGCTAAAGCTAGGTAATTTCGAGCTTATGAAGTTCTGTGCCAATAATCCAGAGATATTAGCCAAAATACCTCCAGAACATAAAGAGCAGCTAGTTTTCTTTAATCAGTCCGAGGTAATTAAAACTTTATGACTAATTTGGGATCCATTTACGGACGTTTTCAGATTAAATTTTAATAACCATGAAATTAAGAATTTGTCAGAGAATGTATGCAAGCGCACTGTTCTTGCAGACTTAGCACGCCTATTTGGTCCTTTAGGACTATTAGGCCCAGTAATAGTTTAAGGAAAGTTGTTCCTTCAAGAGCTATGGAAGACGAAGATAGGTTGGGATGATGCAATTCCTGAAGATAAATGGCTGAAATACTTGAGTGAATTCTCTATGTTAGCAGAGGCCAGTATTCCGCGCTATGTAATACTCCCAAACGCCAAAACGCTTGAGTTGCATGCTTTTTCTGATAGTAGTTTAAGTGAATTTGGATCATGTGTATACATTAGATCCATTGACGAAAGTCGAAACATACCGGTTAACTTGCTTTGCTCTAAATCTAGAGTTGGACTCTTAAAGACTAGATTGCTAAAATTCAAGCTAATTCAGAAGTAGATCAGTGGAGCTATATGATAGGAGAGCTTAATCCAGCTGACGCTGTGTCAAGAGGCTTAGGGCTGCGGGAATTAGTCAATTCTCGTGATTGGTTTCAGGGTCCAAAGTTCCTGTCACAGCATGAAAGCTCGTGGGAGATATTCAATTATGATTTGCCTACCGAAGTGCCAGAATTTCGAAAACACAAGTCTGTGCTGTATCGCTTAATGGATACCATTAATCACAAAAATTCGTTTAGTACCCTGCAGAGGATAGTTGGATATTGTTATAGGTTTTACAATAATTGCAAAACTCCTAAGATATTAAGAAGTACCGGTAATATTATAGCAAATTAAATCCAACAAGCAACCAAGCAACCAATCCAACAAAAATGTCTACATTTCCGGAAGATTACCAGTGTCTTAGGGCTGATAGGCGTATTCCTAGAGGTTCAATAATTGCTTCGTTATCACCCTTTTATGATATCAATAAAAACCTTATAAGAGTTGGGGGCAGATTGAAAAATGCTGCCATTTTGTATGAAGCCAAATACCAAATTTTGCTTCCAGGTAATAGTCTCATAACTCACTATTGGATCATTTGAATAAAATGCACATGCATGCCTCGCATAGAACCTTAATCGCTATCTCCAGCTCCTGCTTTTCTACCAAAGCAGTTCATATTGAATTAGTAGAAGGCTTAACGTCTGAGTCATTCATTTATGCATTGAAAAGATTTATAGGCAGACGTGGGGTGTGCCATTCAGCATATTGTGACAATGCCACCAATCTTGTGGGGGCAAGAAATGAACTCAACTAATTGCGGAAGACTCTTGAATCGGAATACACACTTTTAGGTCTAGAATCAATGTGTTTGGAGAATGGTATAGATTGGTAATATAATCCACCTAGATCACCTCATTTCGGAGGACTCTGGGAATCAGCTGTCAAATCAGCAAAGGCACTGTTGATTCGTTATATTGGGGAAGCATCATTGACATACGAACAATTGTCAACAGTTGTTGTGCAAACTGAAGCAATTTTGAATTCTCGTCCCTTGACTACACTGACTTCCGATCCTTATGATTTTGAAGCGTTAACTTCAGGTAATTTTTAATAGGAGCTCCGCTTACTGCATTGCCTGAGCCGGACATAACAGATAGCAAATTGAGCTATATCAATAAATTTCGCCAAATATGGTTCATTCAGCAACACTTCTGGAAGCGTTGGTCTTCTGAGTATCTTCCTCTTCTTCAACAGAAAATGAAATGGAAAACTGAATCACAAAATTTAAAGCCTGGGACACTGGTTGTGATTAAAGAATCCAACATTCCGCCTATGCGATGGAAATAAGGTCGGGTGGAAGAAGTCTATCCAGGCAATGATGGCATAGTACGTGTTGCTAGTGTGAAAACGCAAACCGGTAAATATCAAAGAGCTGTGCAAAATTTGTGTCCTTTGCAGCCAAGCTTTGAAGGAAGGAAAACAATGGATAAATGCAAAACAATTGATAATGTAGAGTGTAAAAACGAGAAATCGAACACAATAATTAAAACTAAAACTGGACATTATAGCGGTCTGGCAACATTTCTCTTTTTACTCTTAATGCTGCCAGTATAATTCGCAGAACCCAATACTGAAGTTCTTGTGAGGCAACTGAACAGTGCAGTAGGTATATACTTTGAGGATATAGGTCGAATTCGGTCACTAAATAAATGTTGGAACATATATGTATATTATAATCTTACTACGTATTGGTTCGAATTTGGGGAAATTAAATCATGTCTCCATCAGATGGAAGAGATCTGCACGACTAATATAACCCAACAGATGCATTGTAGACCAAGTGTAGATAATCTTAAACAAAGATTAGCAGCTATTGATCATAACAACGAGTTCATAAATACCTTTCGAGGGTCGAAGTATGAGAAATTAAGAGTGGCGAGGTCTCCATTAGATATACTTGGTACGTTATCGCATAGTTTGTTTGGTATTTTGGATCATTTTGGATCGCATACAAGAGCAAATATCTAGTATACATGAAAACGAGCATCATATGCTGAATTTGCTTAAACAACAATGTTCTATTGCAAATTCGACTACAAACATGCTAAAACGTACAGCAAATGAAATAAACCAACAATTTCTGGTGTTTCGTTTATATTTAACTAACACTTTATATCTTATAGAAGAGAAGCAAGCATCTGCTGAATTCAAACAAATGCTATCGTCTCTAACTTCCTATCTTATGTTGATAATTACTAATTTTGAAAGGCTGCAACAAGTGCTTCTAGACGTTGTAATGGATCTAATCTAAATCAGCTCATAACTCCTGAGCAGCTCAGCGAGCAACTTCAATTAATAAGAGCTAATATACCATCAACATTAAGTTTGCCAAGGGGATCATTAATAGATATGTACCGGATGGTATCGGTCAAATGCCGCAGCCTCAACAATTCACTCGTATTTGAAGTATCGATTCCACTTACTAGCGCTGAGGAGTTCCAACTTTTCAACTTAATACCTGTTGCTATAGTCCACGAAAATGAGAGCTACATGGTACTAACATCATCACCATATTTGGCAGTCTCATTAACGAGAGACAAGTTCTTTCCATTGACTGAAATGGAACTTAGAACATGAAGATCACTCATACCCAGAAATTAACTTTGTAGCGAATTACATCCAACTCATATACAAAGAAGCACATCTAATAGATGTGAAATGGCTCTGTTGAATCACAAAAAAGACGCTATATCTGAGTGCTATCTCAACAAGATACCACTTCAAGATTATTGGCGAGCTCTTAAGGACTCGAACAGTTGTTTTTTTTCAGTAGTTTCCAATATAACGAGGCATCTCGTCTGTGCTGATAGTACGAAATTAATCGAATTTGTAGGCTGTGGTTTGCTTGAATTTCGAACAGCTTGCATGTTAAAATTACCAACAACTAATATAAATGGCCGTTCTGGTTTCAACAGTTCTATTCGAACTTCATTCATTCCGAGCGCAAGTATCAGCACTTGGATATTTAATCGCATTACAACCACTGAAATCCCAGTTTTACCAATGGTAAATTATATTGATCCTAACCAGTTTGCATTGCTTCAGCACAGAATTAATAACTTGACAAAAGCAGCGGAGGAGTTTCAGGAACGTAACAGTCTAAGCTAACATGAATATCATCATTATGGATTAAACTACACTCCATTGGCTGTCATGATCGGAATTGCGATTCTATATTGGTTTCGCAAAAAGAAAACACATAAAACGTCACCCCAATATTCACGGTCTTAAGTAGAGGTATAATGAATAAATTAGAGGCATAGAAGCCCTCAAAAGGGGTTCTTTCAAATAGCAATATAAGCCGAGCTCAGGTATATGATACATTTTTGTAACGAACCGTGCGACCAGAACTCACAGAATGAATTCACGCTTCTCGTGTTCTGATAGAAAACATCATTTGACACCAACGCATTCGGTCGCACGGTTTGATTTTGATGGAGATAAAATTGTAAGCACAATGTGCAATTAGTTAAAGAGCTCGGCGCAGGCTGTATCGTGAATTCACCTGGACACCACCAGAAAATAAACAGTAAACAAAAATATATATAATATTTCATATTGTGTATTTTCTTTTTTTATCTTTACTTGCGAAATTGAACATTGGCGACCGTGACAGGACAGTATATAATAATTAAATAATCTTGTGAGTGCTTATAAAAAAAGGGGTGATACAAGTGAAAATGGAAAATGGTGATGTGTTCGTGACAGAAAAGGGTTTGGAGTATTACTCATCCCTACAGGAAAAAGTTGGTGAGGAAATTTGCCGTATCGCCAGAAATTACGGCAAATACAGCGATTCAAGAAAAGTTCCTACGTATCTCCACGAAAACTTCAACAAATTGAAACTCTTTGGATTCGGTTTGACAGGACCGGTAGTGAAATCCGTGGAGCTTTCTCGAAAGAATTAAGTCATCCTTACTTCAGTAAGGATTATTATCACGCAGTAAAAGGGGTGGCAGAACGCACTAAGACAGATATTGCAAAACGGATACAGATGCCAGTAGAGCAGCAGAAGGATGATCGAAACACAGAAGATGTCGGCGAAATTGGAGGTGAGAGTGAAAGTGAAACGAAACACCGAAGAAGAAGGTGGAACTGCTTGTAAGTCTTCTGGACAAGGATCATAAAGAAGGAGAACATCGCGCTGGGTCTGACGTTGAGGAATACTATGATTTACAAGAGCGAGTAGACACGATGATAATGCAGTTACATCAGCATATCAGCTTACCAGATCCAGAGAATTCCATACCAAGGATAACTTCGTCAATGAAACTGCCAAAAATAGAGTTGCCAAAATTTGATGGAAGTTATCTAAACTGGCGACAATTTTACGATCTCTTCAAGCAGCGTATCCACGACCAGCCGATTTCACCGGCGCAAAAACTCTACTACTTGAGGGCAAACCTCACCGGAGAAGCACATAGTCTGATACAACATTTTCAGGCAACTGACGCAAATTATGATACGGCTTGGACAACATTGGTTGAGCGGTATGATAATAAGAGACTGCTTTTGACAGCGCAGCTAAACAGGCTGTTTAGTCAATGAAACACAACTCGTACTGCCACCAGCCTAAAAGACTCCACGATACAACAAAGGAGGTCTTGCAAGCTGTTGGAAATCTGGATTACAACATAAGTAATTGGGATCCCATCGTTGTTCACTTGTTGCTGGGAAAATTGGATAAGGAGAGCCGCATGCTGCTCGAGCAGGACTTGAAGGATCCAAGAAGCAGCCCATCAATTACTGAATTCCTGAAGTTTCAGCAGTTGAGAAGGAAGACGTCACTCGTTGCAGCGAGAGAAAGAAAAGTTGAGGGTTCAAGTTGTATCGTTTGTAGTTCTGGTAAACATCAGATATTTAACTGTTCTCAGTTTTTAAGTTTAAAAGGTGAAGGTCGGTCACAGTTCTCCCAATCATGCCAGTCAAGAAAGTGTCAAAAATGTGGAAGCAGCCATAATACTCTTCTGCATCAACCCAGGATCGATAAGCAGCAGCAGTCAAAATCAGCAGAAAATCAGCAACAATTTAACGAGATAACGTCAGAGCCAAGTTGCAGTCGCGGGCGTTTGGTTGGTAAGTCACCTAATTCGTCATATTTATTTAGCAACGGCAATTGTAAATGTTATTTCACCGTTTGGTACGCGAATACCTTGCCGTGTTTTGTTAGACTCTGGTTCTCAGCTTAATTTCAGTAACGAAATCATTCGCACATATGTTAGGTCGAAGCAACACCGAATGAAAATTCTCATTAGTGGTGTTGGGTCCACGGAAATTAAGACTGAATTTGCGGTCATGTCATGTTACCATTGAATCACGCACTTTAAGTACAAAACGACAATCGAGGCAAGCGTCATGTCACGTATAAGTGACTATCAGCAGGCGCACAGAACTAACAATCCTTGCTGGCAGATACCATACCACGTGCAATTGGCAGACCCTGCTTCCTTTACCACACAGCAAATAGACTTATTGAAAGGCGCCGAGCTCTTCTTCGAAATATCATCTGAACTCCCAGTTTTGCGGGAAAGCAAGTGAGGATGGATCATTTCTGGTAGCGTTCTGGCCAATGGGGGTTCTTTAAGTTGGCAGTTGGCAGCCTGCGAAATAAGAATAATAGTCAGAATCTCATTAAGAACCAGTGAGACGAATGACGAAGGGGGAGCATGAATGTGAAGCTCACATTAATAAAACCATCAGTCGAAGCCCAAATTGGCACTTTATTGTGCGTTTGCCGTTAAAGCAGGACCCTAGTACACATTTAGGGGAATCGTTACAAATAGCTACTAAACGGTTTTTTTTCCTTGAGCGGAAGTTAAATAAAGAGTCAGATCTTAAGGCTGCGTATGTAAAGTTCATGGAAGAATACGAAGCACTGAGCCACATGCGTCCGATCAGCGAAAGAGACATTGAGCATGTTCATTACGTATTACCCCATAATTGTGTAATGAAGCCCGTTAGCTCATCAACAAAGCTCAGGGTAGTGTTTGATGCTTCTGCTAAAAGCTCGCCTGGAAGGTCGTACAACCGGATCTATTTTCCGCAGACTAATTTCTGTCTACACCGATATGTCTTCACAGGAGATATATCAAAAATGTATCGACAGCTATTTTATCCTCAAGATAAAAGATTACAATTAATTGTATGGAGATCACAACCAGATCATCCGTTGCAAATATATCAGCTGCAAACTGTAACATACGGTACAGCATCCGCTTCTTACCTCGCAACCAGATGTTTGGTTAAATTGGCAGATGAGCATAAACAAAAGCACCCTCGAGGCGCGAAGATTTTAAAGGATAGTTTTTATGTAGATGATTGCTTACAGGTTCAGAAAACATACATACAAATTTGCTGTTTGCTAAAGCTAGGTAATTTCGAGCTTAGGAAGTTCTGTGCCAATAATCCAGAGATATTAGCCAAAATACCTCCAGAACATAAAGAGCAGCTAGTTTTCTTTAATCAGTCCGAGGTAGTTAAAACTTTATGACTAATTTGGGATCCATTTACGGACGTTTTCAGATTTAATTTTAATAACCATGAAATTAAGAATTTGTCAGAGAATGTATGCAAGCGCACTGTTCTTGCAGACTTAGCACGCCTATTTGATCCTTTAGGACTATTAGGCCCAGTAATAGTTTTAGGAAAGTTGTTCCTTCAAGAGCTATGGAAGACGAAGATAGGTTGGGATGATGCAATTCCTGAAGACCAGGCTAATAAATGGCTGAAATACTTGAGTGAATTCTCTATGTTAGCAGAGGCCAGTATTCCGCGGTATGTAATACTCCCAAACGCCAAAACGCTTGAGTTGCATGCTTTTTCTGATAGTAGTTTAAGTGAATTTGGATCATGTGTATACATTAGATCCATTGACGAAAGTCGAAACATACCGGTTAACTTGCTTTGCTCTAAATCTAGAGTTGGACTCTTAAAGACTAGCACTATAGCGCGCCTGGAATTGCAAGCAGCTGTTCTAATGGTAGAACTGGTGGCAAGACTATTGCTGTTACTGGCTAAATCAATTGACAGGGTGTATTTTTATACACATTCGACAACAGTCCTGGCATGGATTAGGTCACCTTCATACACTTGGGAAACCTATGTTGCAAACAGAATTGCTAAAATTCAAGCTAATTCAGAAGTAGATCAGTGGAGCTATATGATAGGAGAGCTTAATCCAGCTGACGCTGTGTCAAGAGGCTTAGGGCTGCGGGAATTAGTCAATTCTCGTGATTGGTTTCAGGGTCCAAAGTTTCTGTCACAGCATGAAAGCTCGTGGGAGATATTTAATTATGATTTGCCTACCGAAGTGCCAGAATTTCGAAAACACAAGTCTGTGCTGACAGTATCGCTTAATGGATACCATTAATCACAAAAATTCGTTTAGTACCCTGCAGAGGATAGTTAGATATTGTTATAGGTTTTACAATAATTGCAGAACTCCTAAGATATTAAGAAGTACCGGTAATATTATAGCAAATTAAATCCAACAAGCAACCAAGCAACCAATCCAACAAAAATGTCTACATTTCCGGAAGATTACCAGTGTCTTAGGGCTGATAGGCGTATTCCTAGAGGTTCAATAATTGCGTCGTTATCACCCTTTTACGATATCAATAAAAACCTTATAAGAGTTGGGAGCAGATTGAAAAATGCTGCCATTTTGTATGAAGCCAAATACCAAATTTTGCTTCCAGGTAATAGTCTCATAACTCACTATTGGATCATTTGAATAAAATGCACATGCATGCCTCGCATAGAACCTTAATCGCTATCTCCAGCTCCTGCTTTTCTACCAAAGCAGTTCATATTGAATTAGTAGGAGGCTTAACGTCTGAGTCATTCATTTAGTGGAGTGTGCCATTCAGTATATTGTGACAATGCCACCAATTTTGTGGGGGCAAGAAATGAACTCAACTAATTGCGGAAGACTCTTGAATCGGAAAACACACTTTTAGGTCTAGAATCAATGTGTTTGGAGAATGGTATAGATTGGTAATATATTCCACCTAGATCACCTCATTTCGGAGGACTCTGGGAATCAGCTGTCAAATCAGCAAAGGCACTGTTGATTCGTTATATTAGGGAAGCATCATTGACATACGAACAATTGTCAGCAGTTGTTGTGCAAACTGAAGCAATTTTGAATTCTCGTCCCTTGACTACACTGACTTCCGATCCTAATGATTTTGAAGCGTTAACTTCAGGTAATTTTTAAAAGGAGCTCCGCTTACTGCATTGCCTGAGCCGGACATAAGAGATAGCAAATTGAGCTATATCAATAAATTTCGCCAAATATGGTTCATTCAGCAACACTTCTGGAAGCGTTGGTCTTCTGAGTATCTTCCTCTTCTTCAACAGAAAATGAAATGGAAAACTGAATCACAAAATTTAAAGCCTGGGACACTGGTTGTGATTAAAGAATCCAACATTCCGCCTATGCGATGGAAATTAGGTCGGGTGGAAGAAGTCTATCCAGGCAATGATGGAATAGTACGTGTTGCTAATGTGAAAACGCAAACCGGTAAATATCAAAGAGCTGTGCAAAATTTGTGTCCTTTGCAGCCAAGCTTTGAAGGAAGGAAAACAATGGATAAATGCAAAACAATTGATAATGTAGAGTGTAAAAACGAGAAATCGAACACAAAAATTAAAATTAAAACTGGACATTATAGCGGTCTGGCAACATTTCTCTTTTTACTCTTAATGCTGCCAGTATCATTCGCAGAACCCAATACTGAAGTTCTTGTGAGGCAACTGAACAGTGCAGTAGGTATATACTTTGAGGATATAGGTCGAATTCGGTCACTAAATAAATGTTGGAACATATATGTATATTATAATCTTACTACGTATTGGTTCGAATTTGGGGAAATTAAATCATGTCTCCATCAGATGGAAGAGATCTGCACGACTAATATAACCCAACAGATGCATTGTAGACCAAGTGTAGATAATCTTAAACAAAGATTAGCAGCTATTGATCATAACAACGAGTTCATAAATACCTTTCGAGGGTCGAAGTATGAGAAATTAAGAGTGGCGAGGTCTCCATTAGATATACTTGGTACGTTATCGCATAGTTTGTTTGGTATTTTGGATCATTTTGGATCGCATACAAGAGCAAATATCTAGTATACATGAAAACGAGCATCATATGCTGAATTTGCTTCAACAACAATGTTCTATTGCAAATTCGACTACGAACATGCTAAAACGTACAGCAAATGAAATAAACCAACAATTTCTGGTGTTTCGTTTATATTTAACTAACACTTTATATCTTATAGAAGAGAAGCAAGCATCTGCTGAACTCAAACAAATGCTATCGTCTCTAACTTCCTATCTTTTGTTGATAATTACTAATTTTGAAAGGCTGCAACAAGTGCTTCTAGACGTTGTAATGGATCTAATCTAAATCAGCTCATAACTCCTGAGCAGCTCAGCGAGCAACTTCAATTAATAAGAGCTAATATACCATCAACATTAAGTTTGCCAAGGGGATCATTAGTAGATATGTACCGGATGGTATCGGTCAATGGCCGCAGCCTCAACAATTCACTCGTATTTGAAGTATCGATTCCACTTACTAGCGCTGAGGAGTTCCAACTTTTCAACTTAATACCTGTTGCTATAGTCCACGAAAATGAGAGCTACATGGTACTAACATCATCACCATATTTGGCAGTCTCATTAACGAGAGACAAGTTCTTTCCATTGACTGAAATGGAACTTAGAACATGCAGATCACTCATACCCAGAAATTAACTCTGTAGCGAATTACATCCAACTCATATACAAAGAAGCACATCTAATAGATGTGAAATGGCTCTGTTGAATCACAAAAAAGACGCTATATCTGAGTGCTATCTCAACAAGATACCACTTCAAGATTATTGGCGAGCTCCTTAGGACTCGAACAGTTGTTTTTTTTTCAGTAGTTTCCAATATAACGAGGCATCTCATCTGTGCTGATAGTACGAAAACAATCGAATTTGTAGGCTGTGTTTGCTTGAATTTCGAACAGCTTGCATGTTAAAATTACCAATAACTAATATAAATGTCCGTTCTGGTTTCAACAGTTCTATTCGAACTTCATTCATTCCGAGCGCAAGTATCAGCACTTGGATATTTAATCGCATTACAACCACTGAAATCCCAGTTTTACCAATGGTAAATTATATTGATCCTAACCAGTTTGCATTGCTTCAGCACAGAATTAATAACTTGACAAAAGCAGCGGAGGAGTTTCAGGAACGTAACAGTCTAAGCTAACATGAATATCATCATTATGGATTAAACTACAGTCCATTGGCTGTCATGATCGGAATTGCGATTCTATATTGGTTTCGCAAGAAGAAAACACATAAAACGTCACCCCAATATTCACGGTCTTAAGTAGAGGTATAATGAATAAATTAGAGGCATAGAAGCCCTCAAAAGGGGTTCTTTCAAACAGCAATATAAGCCGAGCTCAGGTATATGATACATTTTTGTAACGAACCGTGCGACCAGAACTCACAGAATGAATTCACGCTTCTCGTGTTCTGATAGAAAACATCATTTGACACCAACGCATTCGGTCGCACGGTTTGATTTTGATGACTTGACAAAATGTTGTAGCAATCAGTTGTAGAGCTCGTCGCAGTCTGTATCGTGAATTTTTATCTTTACTTACAAAATCGAACAGACTCATTTTAGCAGCTTCCGATTCAATGCCAGAAAGCGCCTCATTCACGGCTCGCTGTGTTCGTCCAATCACATCAATGTAGTCCGCGAAAGCAATCAGTTGAACGGACTTTTGGAAGATCGTGCCTCGGGTGTTTACGTTTGAGTTTCGCACGATCTTCCCAAGTATAATGTTGAAGAAGTCACATGACAGCTTGTCGCCTTGCCTAAAATCTTTTTTGACATTGAAGGTCTTGGTGAGTTCGTTACCGACCTTGATGTAGCAGCGAGATTTCTTCATCGTCTTCCTGCACAACCTGACGAGTTTGGTTAGAGTCAAAACTAGACATGGCGCTGTATAGCTCGTCTCTATGCACGCTGTCATATGCGGCCTTGAAATCGACAAATAGATGATGGGTGTCGATCTGCATCTCTTGATTCTTTTCCAGGATCTGTCGAAGTGTAAATACTTCTCTTAATAAAATACTAATCTTACTTCTTCTTATTCTTCAAATACCAGGACTTTCCTGACCTGATACCGCACTGATAAGGACCTATCAGGTTGTTGACAAAGGGTTTCAGGCGTTCTCACAGAACGGCAGAGAGTATCTTACATGCGATGTTGAGGAGGCTGATCCCTCGATAGTTGGCGCAGTCAAAGGGGTCTCCTTTCTTGTGGACCGGACACTAAGATTCCACTCGTCGAGCATGCTTTCCTCCGACCATATCTTACAGATGAGTTGGTGCATGCACCCAACCAAGTCTCTAGCTGCCTTAAACAGTTCCGCGGACAATCCGTCCGCTCCAGCAGCTTTGTTTCACTTCAGTCTAGATATCGCTATCTTGACTTGGTCTAGGTCGGGGGGACGGAATTTGTGTTCATCATCGTCCAAATTGAGTGAAACATTCTGCCTGATAACGGAATTTGTGTCGTCATCGCCGTTTAACAATCTACAGAAATGATTTTTCCAAATTCTCAGCATCGATTGCGATTCTACTACTAGTTGTCCATTTTCGTCACTGCAGGCTTCGGTCCGAGGTCTATATCTTCTGGATACTTGTTTTACCTTTACCTTTTGGCGTTGAATCCTTAGGCGCCTGACTAGACCCATGTCGCTGTACAGCCCGTACAGTTCGTGGTTGAATCTCCTTCTCCAAGAATCTTCAACGCAAACAGGACCAACGATTGAACGCAGAACTTTTGTCTCGAAGAGACCAAGTGCGTCTTCATCCGCTCTTGAGAAAGTCTAAGCTTCCACGCTATACAGCAGGACAGGGATGATCACTGTCTTATATAACGTGAACTTGGTCTTTCGATAGAGGCTCTACTACTCTATTGCCTCTTGAGCCCAAAGAAACAGCGGTTGGCAAGAGTTATTCTGCGTTTAATCTCGGTACTGATGTTGTTCGCACTATTTACTTGGGAGAAAAGGTAGATGAAGTCCTTTACTACCTCGAAGTTGTAGCTGCATATGGTGATGTTCTAACCGAGTCGTCGATGTTGTGGGTCCTTTCTTGATGACAGCATATACTTTGTTTTGCCCTCATTCACCGCTAAACCCATTTTTGCCGCCTCCGTCTCAATACAAGCAAACGCTTCATTGACGGCTCGCTGAGTTCGACCAATCACGTCAATATCGTCCGCGTATGCTAGCAGTTGAACGGACTTCTGGAAGATCGTGCCTCTGGTGTTGGCGTGTGAGGTTCGCACGATCTACTCCAGGACGATGTTGAAGAAGTCACATGACAGCGCGTCGCCTTGCCTAAAATCTTTTTTGACATTGAAGGTCTCGGTGAGTTCGTTACCGACGTTGATGGAGGAGCGAGATTTCTCCATCGTCATCCTGCACAATGTGACGAGTTTGGCATTAATGTCAAAACTAGACATGGCGCTGTATAGCTCGTCTCTATGCACACTGTCATATAAGGCCTTAAGGTTGACAGCGAGATTTCTTCATCGTCATCCTGCACAATCAAACGAGTTTGGCTGGAATGTCAAAACTAGACATGGCGTTGTATAATTCGTCTCTATGCACACTGTCATATGCGGCCTTAAAGTCGGCAAATAGGTGGTGGGTGTCGATCTGCATCTTTTGGGTTTTTTCGAGGATCTGCCGTAATGTGAAAATTTAATCGATAGTGGACTTCCCAGGCCTGAAACCGCACTGATAAGGACCTATCAGGTTGTTGACGAATGGTTTCAGGCGCTCACACAGAACGGCAGAGAAGATTTTGTAGGCGATGTTAAGGAAACTTATCCCCCGATTGTTGGCGCAGTCAAGGGGGTCTCCTTTCTTGTGGATCAGGCAAACGATACTGAGATTCCACTCGTCGGGCATGCTTTCCTCAGACCATATCTTGCAGATGAGCTGGTGCATGCGCCCAACCAGATCATCTCCAGCTGCTTAAAACAGTTCCGCGGACAATCCGTCCGCTCCAGCAGCTTTGTTCGACTTCAGTCTCGATATCGCTACCTTGACTTCGTCTTGATCGGGGAGACGGAATTCTTTTCTATTGTCGTCCATTGCGTGGAGTGGAACATTCTGCCTGACAGCGGTATTGGTGTCCTCTTCGCCGTTTAACAGTCTGCAGAAGTGATCCTTCCAGATTCTCAGTATCGACTGCGACTCTACTACGAGTTGTCTCTCTTCGTTCCGACAGGCTTATGTCCGATGTTTGTACCTTTGGATAGTTGTTTCACTCGCTGGTAAACCTTTCGGACATTATTTCTGCCGTACCACCTCTCCATTTTCTCGATCGCGCGCTTCTTATGCTTTTTCTTTTTGGGAAGCTGGTGCTCTTCCCTTCTCTTAAGTTCGTAGAGCTCACGAACCGCTCTCGTCCTTCTATCCAGCGTCGCCTTATATGCTGCTAGCTTCGCTGAATGCGCCTGGCGACACTCGTTGTCAAACCATGGGTTTTTTCTAGGTGGTATTTTAAAACCCAACACATCAGAGGCAGCTTCTCTAATGGCGTTTTGACAACGGTTCCACTGTTCGTCGATTGTTTCGCCTGGCAGGGTTGGACTCTCTGAGAGCTTCAGGGAGACTCGATCGGAGAAGTTCCCAGCGGTCGATTGCGATTGTAGCTTTCCAAGGTCAAACTGTTTTGGTCTTGCTCTACTCCGTTGTACAGTCGATATCCGAGTTCTGGCCTTGGCTACAACAAGGTAATGATCCGAGTCGATGTTGGCACCTCGGAACGTTCAGACATCGAGACACTGGAGGAGTGTCTGACGTCGATCGCAATGTGATCAATCTGTTCGACGGTTGATTGATCAGGGGACCGCCAGGTCCCTTTGTGAATGTTTATGTGAGGGAACCGCGTGCTGGCTACAGTGAGGTTTCGACCCGTCACGAAGTCCAACAGTCTGAGTCCATTGCTGGACGTGTAGTCGTGTAGTCTGTGTTTTCCGACGACTCTAGCAAAGATTTCTTCCTTGCCCAGCTTTGCATTAAAATCTCCTAGAACGATCTTTGTGTCGTAGCTGGGGCATTGATCGTATGTTCTTTCTAGGAGATCATAGAAGTCATCCTTGCTATCATCGTCTTTGTCCTCCGTTGGGGCGTGGGCGCAAATTAGGCTGATGTTGCCGAATGTTGCCTTGATGCGGATTGTTGTGTGGCGTTCGCTTATGTATCTAAAGCTTAAGACTTCTTGCCTAAGTCTGCCTCGAACAACAAAACCGCATCCAAACAAGCGCTGCCTTCGCTCTTTGTAGCAATCGCCGTAATATATGCCGCAGTTTTTCATCCTCTTTTTGCCCGGCCCATCCCATCGCACCTCTTGAATGGCGGTGATGTCAGCCTTATAAGCTTCTAGGGCCTCCGCAAGTTCATCGGCTGCACGTGGTCTGTTCAGTGAACTCACATTCCACGTGCAGAACCGAAAATCGTTGTCCTTATTTCGTTGTCCATGGTCGTCAGCAGCAGGGTCATCCGTATCCGAGGCTTGTTGCCGTCTCTGAACTATTGCGTGTTTTACACGGTGGGGAAGTTAACCCCACGCGAAACCCCCGAACCTGGAAGACCGGGTCCTGGTTTAAACCCCCGGACAAGGGGTCGCTGCGTACATTGGTTCACCTCTAAGCGGCTGCAGTAGAGGTTATCCAGAGGGCGCCGCGGGGAGGCTGTATGTCAACTTGACCTGTGCATTTATAGGCATCGTTGCTGGCATCTCGCCAAGTTGAGAGCAATCAACAACTTTGCACTGGATGCATAGGTCCATGCCCTAAGCAATACGAACATGCTCGCCTCATGAAATAACTTGATACGCAAATTGTGACCCGTTGTGTTCGGAGTGTGTAAAAAGCAATACGAACATGCTCGCCTCATGAAATAACATATTGCCTTAATGTACCTTTAATCTATCACTAGTTGCTTTAGGGGCTTAGCTTAAGGAGTATATGTAATTAGAATTTATAAATGTGTAATTAAATAAATCAATACAAAATATATATAATAATTTGTGTATGTACAAAGATATAAGATAAATAAACAAAAATATGTATGTACGGATGTAGACTTACATGTTATAGTCTCTCATACTATATGTATGCACATAATTTGTACATCCCAGTACACATGGCCGCATTATTAATCACTAAATATATCACTTGATATTTTATTTTATTTTAAAGTGGATTAATTTTGCACTGATTCGATTATTGCTTCGACTATTGCCGTAGCTATTTCTGTATGCTTGTCCAAATACAGATATTGATCCAACCAACAAAGCCAAGATACCTAACTACACTTTTCACATCTACAGGGCGTCCCTGTGGGTCAACGATGCCGAACTTACGCCAGTTTTTGGGCGTATCCCATGATGCCATGTACAACGGGGTTCTGAAAAGTATAGTTTCACACTTCCGGAAGTTGATAATGAACTTCCAGTCGACACAAAATTGCTGAATTTTTTCGAAGTCACCTTGCAACATGATCTGTACGCTACTTAATCGTCGGCGTACGCAATTAAGTGCGGCATGGAAGCTACAAGATCTGCAGTGAATATTTAAAACAGGATCGGTGAACCAACCGCTCAAAGTTGCAGACCGTTTTCGATGTTAAAGACCGTGGAAGAAGATACATCATCATCAGTTCTGTGCTAGCCTCCAACGTGTTCACTTGCCTTCCCGGTGTAATTGGCGTGTGCCACCCCCGCCAATACGCATCGCGAGTGCCCCAAACAATAAAAGAACAACACAAAAACAAAAACACTAAAAAACAAGTGAAGTGAAGTGTTTTGGTGTCGAGTGCGTCCGGTCCGCTCTCTCTCGTCCCTTTCCTTCTCAAGACACTGCTGCGCATTTCGGTCGCAACTCCCGTTTGATTTTATCAGGCGGGTTGAGGTGACCGAGATTGCGTAGGATCTGACGTAGCGGATTTAGAAGTGTGAATTTGTTGGTGGACCAACTGTAATCGATGTTTGGGCATAACACCTACATTTATTGTTGGGAAGCTAATTTTAAATCTACACTTCTAATCTTAGCTTGCCTATCACAGTCGAGCATGCTCTCATCGTGTTCTAAAAAAGAAGGTTATACAGAGCAGCCGGTTCTTAAATTTAAAAATTGAATCTTGTTTCCTCGATATTACATTTAATCTGAAGTAAAAATGTGTTCCTTCGTTGCCAATTGTAAGAATTCATTTCGGTATATACAACTATTATTAACTATTCCAAATTACAGGAAATAAAATTAAGTTTCACATTTTGGAGAATTGTGTCGTCGTACTTATTTTTTATAAGTTGGAGAATTTTTCTTTTTGGGGTTTGCAGCAACATTAATTTATTTCAATTGTTTCAACACATATTCCTGCTAATACAACATGGAGAATGCGATTCGATGATGATTTAATGGTGGCTCGTGACAAGTACAAACGCTGGTGGCACTATGATTGTCATAGTTTTGATGCCGACATATTCGACACATTAACTCCGTGGTTTTGCGAGGAGGAAGATTGTGCATTTCGGGAAGATAATGTTACTCAAGAAGCACAAATGGGTAGCAGAGATTCGTTGGCGGCGGCACCTGCAGTTGATGATGTTGAAGATAACATTGATTTAGTTATTGAAGCAGCTGCAGTGGCGCAGGCGGCTGTAGCCCAGCGTGACAAGGAGCTGATGGATCCGCGAGCGGAGCATAAGAACATAAGAAACCAGACAAAGTCATCTAAGCTGGAGATAATAAAACAAATACAAGCGAACCATCAAGCGCTTTTGGGTAATTCATTGAAACAGAACTCCGATCAACAGCCACGTCATTTCTCCACTCCATTGCAAGAAACTCTTAACCATAATTCAGAGTAGAGTAAAAATTCGTTCCGTCATCAAGACAACTGCCGCATTTCTATGGCGAGAACAAGAGAGAGTGGTCATATTTTGAAGAGGTCTTCAAATCAACAACGATTGAAGCTGCCCTCAAGACAGTTGCAAAGAGAATGTTGCACGTTTGCGTAAAGCATTGAAGTGAGAAGCGTATCATAGGGTAGGCGCTCACCTGAAGTACTCATCGGACGTTGACGCTATAATGGTCTCTCTTCGATCAATGTATGGACGTGCTGATGTTTTGGTGCATGACTTAACTTCAGAGCTTTTAAATCTTCCAAAGCTCTCGTCAAAGTGCGATTCGAAGCTGCGTGTATGGGCAGTGAAGGTTAATGGTTTTGTTGCTGACCTGAAATCCATGAACAGGGAAGAGGACCTGACTAATGGCTATGTTTTAACTAGTCTAGCTTCAAGGTTAGGTGCAGGTCTCTATCAATACTGGCAGAAAAGGAAATCCTGTTTATCGAACGTCAACTTTCATCACTTTGCTGAGTTTCTTACGGAAAAGGTATTCGATCTACCACCTGATCTGTGGAAGTGTGCTCCTGAACAGAAGAAACCACAAGTAGGTAGCAACAAAACATCTCGTGTTCTTCTACATCATCCCGTTAACGTGCCTAGCAGCGATATGTGTTGCAAATGTAATAAAAGACGACATATATTAGCTCAATCCGAAGAGTTTTTAGCGTTAACTCCAAAGCAAAGGCAGACGTTCTGTAAGGACAAGTCGATCTATTTCACATGCTTGGATCCGTCTCGACACCAGTGGAAAACATGTGCAAAGAAACGTTCATGTGTCACTGAAGGTTGCAACAGGCGTCATCATCCGTTGTTGCATACATTATCCAGTACCCGCAGCCTGGAGTTAAATTCAGCAGCAGTGCCGTTCGTCCCAGAACCACGTATCCACTCTTCTCATGTTGGGGCTGATGTCTCTATTATGTTCAAAATAGTCCCGATCTGGATTTTTGGCAGTGGCGGTTTATTTGCGGATACATATGACGGCTCATCGTTGTCTATGATTGAAGAGGAATTGTTTTATGATCTTGGACTGTATGGAGAAATGCAAATCTCGTGTCGAGGATTGCAAAAGAACTACTGTTTCGGTGTCAAGTGTGAATTCTCGTAAGAGGTATATTTGCGGAGCGTATACACGATTAAAAACTTGGGTCTCGCTAGCGAGTCTATCGATGTAGCGCATTTGAAAAACTTATACCCTCATCTCAGAGGTCTCCGACTCGCTGATCCGGTGGACGCTCGACCAAAAATCTTGCTTGGGTTGGATCAAGCCAAATTCCTTTTGGGCCATGGTCAACGGCATGGTAAGGAAGAGGAGCCTCAGGTTAAGTTAGGTTAGGTTGTAGTTTCTGACTGCTGCAGAGCAGTCACACTTAGGCCAGAGTAGGCCCACTGTGATACCACGCGGATTGATCCTAACGCTGGAACCAGTTGGTGCTGCTGATGAACCGATTTAGTTGGCCACTGCTGGCATTTTTTAGCTCGTTACGGCCGCTGAAGTAGTAGGCTCGTAGGTGCAGGAACCTACGACTGGCAAGAGCACTGCAGGAGCAGAGAAGGTGATGGATGTTCTCTTCCTCCTTTTCATCCATGCAGCTTCTGCAAAAATTATTATATGGAGCACTCATCCTGCGAGCATGAGTGCCAATTACACAGTGCCCGGTTAGGATTCCTATGAGGGTCCTTACTGAGGGCTTGCTGAGTCCAAGTAGACTGAGTGACCGTTTTAGGTTAAGTGATGGCCAGATTTCTTTTGTTTTAAGGCAGGTGGTGCCTTCTAGCCATTTGTCATTGGTGGTTTTAATTGTATGAATCCTTAAAAGATGATAGGCTGTAGCGATCGGCATAGAAGGTGGTACCCCTGCTATCGATAGGGATGAGGTTGTACCACACCTAGCGAGTTCGTCGGCTTTGCAGTTTCCTGGTATGTCACAGTGTCCCGGCACCCGCATGAGGTGAATGTTAAAATGCTCGGTCATCTCGTTAAGAGACAGCCTGCAATTAAGGGATGTTTTTGAGTTTTTTGAACATGACATTGTGCAGGGATTTTATGGCGGCCTGACTATCGGAACAGATGGTGATATCTCTTTTTGATATCACATTGTTTTTAAGCCAAGACAGCTCCTCTTTAATCGCTATGGTTTCTGCCTGAAAAACGCTACAGTGATCAGGGAGATAGCAATGTTGAGGTCTTGTGAATAGACACCCGCACCCACCCCCTCATTTGTCTTTGATCCATCTGTGAAGATGCGCAGAGGATCTTTCAGTGTTTGCATGTCAGTCATCCAGTCCTATCTGGAGGGAATACTGATTGAGAATTTCTTTTCGAAGACGGCCTGGGGTAGTAGGCGGTCGGTGTCGCTAGGTAGGAAATTGAATTCCTTGAGAATGGTTGAGTGGCCAGTGTTGAGTTCGGACCACAATCGAAGTGTTTTGAGTCTCATGGCTGTGCTTGCTGTTTCCCGAATATTTCCAGAGGTGGGAGATGGAGGAGAATATTCAGTGCGTCTGACGGAGTACTTCTCAGTGCCCCGCTGATACACAGGCAGGCCAGTCTTTGTACTCGGTTGAGTGCATTGCAGTTTATAGCCTTGTTTAGTGCTGTCCACCAAACTAAGACACCATACAAAAGTGTCGGTCTGACAATAGAGGTGTAAATCCAGTGAGCGATGCGTGGTTGTAGGCTCCATTTGCATCCAATAGCCTTTTTGCAGCTTAAAAGTGCAGAAGAGGCTTTTTTTACCCTCTCCTGGATGTTGAGCTTCCAGTTTAGCTTGCTATCGAGAGTGAGACCCAGAAATTTCGTACTGGTGGTTAGCTGTAATGTAGTGCCGCACAGCAGTGGGGGGTCGAATTGGGGGATTTTGTATCTTCTGGTAAAGAGTACGATATCCGTTTTTTGTGGGTTGACGCCGAGTCCGCATGTTTGTGTCCATGCCTCTAGCTTGTCAAAGGCATTCTGCATTATGTCTCTTAGAGTAGAGACGAATTTGCCGGATGACGCTATGGCAATATCATCCGCATATGAAATAACTTTGCATCCTACCTCTTCCAGTATTAATAGCAGTTCATTTACCGCCACGTTCCAAAGAAGGGGTGAGAGAACACATCCTTGTGGGGTGCCCCTATTAACTCCTCTATGGATCTTAGCGTCTCCCATCTGAGAGTGTATTACTCTGCTGGTGAGTAGCTGATAAATGAAGGCCATTAGGGGCTTTCCGATCCCGAGGTTGCTAAGCGCAAGTGAAATTGCTTCCGGGTTGATATTGTTAAAGGCACCTTCGATGTCGAGAAAAGTCACAAGTGTGTATTCCTTGAACTCGAGAGATTTTTCGATGGTGCCTATCAGAGAGGCATTTTGTGCAGATGAGAGTCTGCATACTGGGATAGCATGCCTGATATATTGGCCTATAAGTTTCTCCAAGGTTTTCAGGAGAAACGAGGAGAGACTTATTGGCCTGAGGTCCTTCGGTTTGGCATGGGAGTATTTACCCGCTTTGGGAATAAACACTACTTTGACCCTTTTCCAGGAGCTGGGGACATGACTGAGACTCATACAGCCTTTGAATATGCTGAGAATCCAAGGCATGATTAGGTCAGCTGTTCTTTGGAGATCCGCAGGGATGACGCCGTCAGGTCCCGCTGACTTGAAGGGTTTGAAGCTTGTCAGTGCCCACATGATAGTGGTGTGGCTGACACTTATAAGGTTACATGAAGTATTAGGGGGAGATACGACTTCCTTATTGGCTCTAATCGGGAAGTTGCCCAAGAGAGGTTCGTTGGGCCTTTCTTAATTCAGTTTTAAAGGTACTGTGGTGTTCCTTATAGGAGTCCCACTCTTTAGCATCACGAGAACCCTTTGCCTTGTTAAAGAGCTTCCTACAACCTTGCCATTGCCATTGCATTGTTGAGGGTTTTTGTGAGGTTGTGCACTGAATGTTCGAGATCAGTGGGGTTGCTCGGGATGGAGATGTTGGTGCTCGACATTGTTGCCGCAACAATCTCTCTATATCTGTCCCAGTTGGTTCTCTTAGGATTCCTAAAGACTCTTTGGGATGGGGGGGCACTCGCTATGCTGAACATTAGATAGCGGTGTTCAGAGAAGGAGTGAACGGATGATACCCTCCAATTGCTGATTCTATCCGCTATATGGTCGGACACGAGTCTAAGGTCTAGGACTTCCTATCTGCTCCTAGTTATGAAGGTAGGTGTTGGTTACACAAATCTAACCTACTACTTACAAGGTAGTTGAAAAGGTACTCACCTCTTTCGTTGATGTCCGTGCTTCCCCATATTGTGTGATGGGCGTTTGCATCACAGCCTAGGATTAGCGCGGTTTTGGTTCTTTTCGCCTCAGCAATCGTCCTTTTCAGCGTCTCTGATGGACATTCCCCATGGTCATGGGCCATGTAGGAGGAGACTAGCCATAGTTTGGTTTTGCCTGCCTCCAGGCATACAGTGACTGAGTCTCGATCGCTAAGATCTGAGAGAATATGAGTATTCAAAGAACTCTTTGTAAGTATGCAGGCTCTTGGCTTACCTTCATTCCTTACGTAGTAGAGGTTGAATTGCTGAGTCCCGAGTCCACGAACTATGTCGTTGACTACCCAGGGTTCCTGGGCCAGGACGGTGTCGTCTGACTCCAGAAGAGAGTCTTCTTGACTATTGGGCGGGGTGCTGGTTAGCTCCAGGTCAAAGAGGCCAATATCATCAGCTTCCTCACCATGGCTACCTAGGATATGGGTCAGCGCCTGCGTGCCAGAGCACTCCTCCTCGACCTCCATCGGTACGATATTGGCTATGGGGGTTGCCCTCTCGATAGAGCCTGAGGACTGCTACCGCCGTCAGTATATTACCGATAGATGAAGTAGCAGAGGTGGAGGGAGGCTGTTCCGCTTTCGCACTTGTCTCCCTATCCTTCTTGTAAACCCTCAGGGTGATCGTCCCAAAGCCGTAGTGGATGACACCCTCCGACTTGGCAAGGGGGTCCAGTGATTCTTTGTTTCTTACGATCACTGCGGACCTTGTTTCTCCCTTCAGTTCGTCCAGCTTAACAACCTTCCAATTGTGGGTAGGAAGGTTTGGGTTGCAAAGTTGGATGAACTTGAGGAGTGTTGCAGGATCTGAAGGGCTTCGCGGAAGGTAAGTGCGGGTTCTTGGTCTACTGGGGATTTCATCCCTCGTTACAACCTCGAGCCGCGCCCTCTTCCACACCTCACCCAGTCTGCTAATGGCTTTTTCAAAGAGATCAGCCGATCTCTGGCACATGAAAGTCACGAGCTTAATATGACCCTGCTGCCATTCTCCGTCACGCCCTACAGCTGCAAGGTCTCCGTTTTCCAGCACCAGGCTCAGATAAATGTCGTTAATCGCTGACTCCACTTTCTTCCAATTCAGTGGAGAGATAGCTCAGTCAGCGTTTCCTCTATCTAATACGGCGTAAGTGATTTCGCCTTTCAGCACTTCACTATACGGCCTGTTGAGCCTACTGGCAATATTTATTGTTTCACCACTCGGTTTCAACCAGAACAGAGCCTTGGGGGACACCAGCATTTATTTTGTGAATATGAGACTTGAACCCATCCAAAGCAACTTGGATTGAACGGTTCGAAAGGTAGTTTCTATTCCATAGAAGCAGAGATTCATCAACACCATAAGCACGCATTTTCGAGAAAAGATCTTGATGCCAAGCTCTGTCAAATGCTTTAGAAATATCAAGGGCAACTATCTTGCTTTCGCCTGTGTTGTACAAAGATTGCTTCCACTTTTCGGTGAGATAAGCTATCAAATCACCAGTGGACCTATTGCTGCGGAAGCCATACTGTCGGTCATTGAGAAGCTTCCGCGATTCAAGATATTTCAAAAGCTGACGATTTATCAGCGTTTCCATGACCTTAGAAAGAAAGGACGTAAGTGCTATAGGTCGGTACTAGGTGGGTGACGAACATTCGCCCATTTTAGGAACGGGCTGGACAAATGCCGTTTTCCATCTATTCGGAAAGAGACCTGAAGAGTAGGATAGATGAAAAAGCTTACGCAGTGGATTTGCCAACGAACAAAGAACACCTCTTCATAAGTATAGCGGGAATACCATCCGGGCCAGCGGATTTGTGCACGTCGAGACCTTTAAGTACTCTTCCAACTTTGTCCCATGGTAAAATTAACGCTCTCGAGTACAGGTGGGGACAAATTACTATCCGCAAGCAGATTGGCTTTGTCCAAAGAGCTGACAGTTGGAGTGTCATTGTAAATGAGCGTGGGAATTGAGGACGAGGCGGAATTCTTTATGTTTTTCACAAATGACCAAAAGTTTATACTACCCTTGGGACATTGTAGCACTTTTTGCCTCAACTTTTGTTCATGGAGAATTTCACACGTCGGATTATTGCATTGCAGTCATTTCTGGCCCGTTTAAACTTATTCCGGTTTTCTTTATTAGGGTTGGCTTTGTATAACTGGAAATTCAACTCTCTTATTCTGATAGCCTCCTTGCAGCTCCAGTCATACCATGCTTTTGGTCTGGGTTTGATACTTTTCACTCTATGCGGAATGAAAAATCTCATGTCCAGCAGAAGAATGTTTGTGATCATATCAGCTGCTGCATCCACGTCACTATCGAGGACATACTGCCATACTGTTCTTTTCGAAATTAGCTGATACGACACAATGGTCGAACGAGCCTAGAGGCGACAGTATGTCAACGGAATATTTATCAGGATGAGAAGTGATAAACAGGCCCAGTGTGTTGGCGTAATGATCTGCAATGTCAGGTATTCGTTTGTCAAGCTGGGTCAGATTGTTTACCTCAGCAAAAACTTCAACGTACCTTCCTTCGGGTGTTATCTGGCCTGAATGTTGAAACCAATTAGATTTGTGTACATTGAAATCGCCCGCAATGGCAATTTCAGTGTGAGGATATAGGGAAACAATTTTCGAGATAGAATCGGATAGCTCATCAAATTCGTTAAGTTGAATTGCTATCCAAGTTTGGACTTCTAGTAGTGGATTAAATGCTTACGGACATGGAATTTTAACGCCAAGACGGCTGGTTTATAACGCGATAAGTAGACGTACACAGCAAGGAGATTCGTTCTGAGACCGCTCACATTGCTCACATTAGCCATTAGAGTTGGTCCACCAACAAATTCACACTTCTAAACGCACTCTCAGTCGCATCAACCCGTCTGATAAAATCAAACTGAAGTTGCGACAGAGAATGCGCAGCAGTGCCTTGTGAAGGAAAGGGGTGGGAGGGAGCGGAACCGGACCACTCGACACCGAAACACTTCACTGCACAGCACTTCACTTGTTTTTTTGTTTTTGCTATTATTATTTTTTATTGTTTCGGTGTACTCGCAATGTGTTTGTGGGTGGAATGGATTGTGTCACAGTGAAACTCAATACTTCACTTTTTCTCTAAAATGATTTATTAACTTATAGACCACTTTGCTACTTAAACTTTACTAGACTTTAAATCACAATCACCAATCAATTAGGTTATTACACTATTCTTTGCTGCCTTTCAGGCACACTTATAACACTTTTATACAAAATCCCAAGCTAAGCTGTCCTGCTTCGGCCGCCGTTCCGATATTTATACCAGCCAGCATTCTTTCTAGAAAACTCTGTAGCCGTCTGTCTGTGGAATTTTCCTATGGGCATTCAGGCATTCTTTCTAGAAAACTCTGTAGCCATCTGTCTGTGGAATTTTCCTATGGGCATTCAGGTATGTACATACGGGTAGGATTATGTATAACAGCAGGGCGGCGCCGGTGCGGCGTGGTCTCGGAGATAGTATGCCATATAGGGAACCCATACGCTATGATTGTCAGCTTCGAGTGATTGTTAAATTTTAGTTTTTCGGTGATGCTAATACCGAGATATTTCACTTTGTGAATTTGTGTTATTGTCGCGCAATTGTGAAGCACAATCCTGAGGCTCCGGCATTCTGTTAGTAATCTGCATCATCTCCGGATGGTCTTTTGAAGCATATGAGTACCGATTTCGCCGCGTTTACTCGGATACCTCATTTAATAGTTGTACTTCTATATTTATTGGTTTTCGACTCTCTGTGCTGCGATTCGTGGTGACGTCGATGTAGCGTATGTTAGTGAGTCGTCTGAGAATAGAGTGCATCAGGTAGAGCTGGTAGGTCTGCCGTAAAGGTTATATATAGCCATGGCCCCAGCGTTGATCATTGAGCGACTTCTGCTTTGATGTTCCGCTCCGTTGACTGACTGCCTTCTACCTGGACGTAAAACTTTTTGAATGAAGAAAGCTGTAGATAATTTTAATTAGATTGGAGGGGAATCCCACCAGATTAATATTGTAGATGAGTTCCTTTATCCAGACAGTGTCGGATGCTTTTTCCATGTCCAGATAGCAGGCCACTGTAACTTGGTGGTTGATCAGGCTAGCTACGACGTCGTGATGAAACTTCAATAAGGGATGGAACTTCGAATGCCTTTCGCGGAATCCATACTGCATATCCGGGACAATGTTTAGGTCAGTGGACCATCGTTTTAGTTGTTACGCAAGAGCGATATAGACCTATATCCCAAAAGATACAGGTACAGCGTTTCCCCTTTGTGTATTGCAATAATTTGTTTGCAACTTTCCACTTGCTAGGAAAGTAGCAATTGTTAATGCAATTGTTCATGATCGTTGTGAGAAGTATCGTCACCGCTTGTGGCATTCGCTTTAGGACGCAGTTCGATATTTTGTCGACGCCGGCTGCTTTCCTTGTTATGCTGCGTTTAATTGTTCCTGTAATTTCCTCAGTTGTTGTCAGCGCTTCATTTTCTACTGGTTCATCAGCTGGATTGTCCTCGTTGAAGATGACGATGCATTTCCAACGGTAGAGACGTAGATGTTCACCTCTGCCACAAATTCCGGGTCATCTGGTGTTGCCTTCGAAGGATCTTGCGAACGATTCAGCTTTCTGGGATGGAGTGCTTGCTTCACTTGTGGTAAGCTCTTTCTCTTACCGATGATCTGGTGTGAACGTCGGAACGTATCAGGTCCTGGCCTTATTTGCCGAAGCTTGTTTTCGCTGCACCCACGATCCAGCTAAAATGTAACCATCCCTTCCCTCCCTCCCACTACATCCTATCTCTCACTGGATCAAAGTGTCATACGACCCGTGCCGAGGATCAGCCTGACTGGGGGCCCACCTAAAATAATAGCTCAGTCGCAAACGGAGTATCTGGGTGTACTGGCACACTCCCAGATTAATCCTGCCTTAGCTGTGTAATGCGTGTGAACAAAAACACAACAAAAACAAAAAATAATAATAAAGAGACCGGTGCTCCCTCACCGTCTGGAAGTTTTTCCAGACCAACCTCGGCTCCTGAAGTGCTGACGGATAAGGCGGCTCAAACCGCCTAAAGGACTGTCAAAGGCCGCGTGAAGTCTCATAAGCCAAATACCTGCACGGTAACCCCCACTGAGAGTTCCTGCACGAAAAGAGCACTCTCTGCCCGCGGAGTTGCCTCCTCCTCGAAGGTCCCAGGACCTTCCCTGAAAAGGTATAAAGAGAGGCGTTCTGCTGCCCGGATTCTGGAGCGCCTAAAAGGCATTCCACCGGTGAAGCTAAACGACAGCAGCAAGAGGTCGTTAGCTTGGGCTACAAATGTAGTGAAAAGCCAACCACAGGCGGACACTACCAGGGGCACTACGCCCAAACGCGCCAGGTCATTGGAGGGGTCACCCTCGGAGCCTAAAAGGCTGAAACCGAGTGGTGAAACAATAAATATTGCCAGTAGGCTCAACAGGCCGTATAGTGAAGTGTTGAAAGGCGAAATCACTTACGCCGTATTAGATAGAGGAAACGCTGACTGCGCTGTCTCTCCACTGAATTGGAAGAAAGTGGAGTCAGCGATTAACGACATTTATCTGAGCCTGGTGCTGGAAAACGGAGACCTTGCACCTGTAGGGCGTGACGGAGGATGGCACCAGGGTCATATTAAGCTCGTGACTTTCACGTGCCAGAGATCGACTGATCTCTTTAAAAAAGCCATTAGCAGACTAGGTGAGGTGCGGAAGAGGGCGCGGCTCGAGGTTGTAACGAGGGATGAAATCCCCAGTAGACCAAGAACCCGCACTTACCTTCCGCGAAGCCCTTCAGATCCTGCAACAATCCTTAAGTTCATCCAACTTTGCAACCCAAACCTTCCTACCCACAATTGGAAGGTTGTTAAGCTGGACGAACTGAAGGGAGAAACAAGGTCCGCAGTGATCGTAAGAAACAAAGAATCACTGGACCCACTTGCCAAGTCGGAGGGTGTCATCCACTACGGCTTTGGGACGATCACCCTGAGGGTTTACAAAAAGGATGGGGAGACAAGTGCGAAAGCGGAACAGCCTCCCTCCACCTCTGCTACTTCATCTATCGGTAATATACTGACGGCGGTAGCAGTCCTCAGGCTCTATCGAGAGGCAAACCCCCATAGCCAATATCGTACCGATGGAGGTCGAGGAGGAGTGCTCTGGCACGCAGGCGCTGACCCATATCCTAGGTAGCCATGGTGAGGAAGCTGATGATATTGGCCTCTCTGACCTGGAGCTAACCAGCACCCCACCCAATAGTCAAGAAGACTCTCTTCTGGAGTCAGACACCGACGATGAGGCTAATTTTACAGTGGTGGAGATTGTGTCCGGAATCAAGACGGGCACGTTACCCGACAGCTATCCTCCGGGTGACACAGATTAATCTCCACTCCATCGCGGCCTCGGCCGCTCTTCTTCTCCGCGCTAACACCTGCGGAGACGACATCGTTCTGGCCCAGGAATCCTGGGTAGTCAACGACATAGTTCGTGGATTCGGGACTCAGCAATTCAACCTCTACTACGTAAGGAATGAAGGTAAGCCAAGAGCCTGCATACTTACAAAGAGTTCTTTGAATACTCATATTCTCTCCCATCTTAGCGATCGAGACTCAGTCACTGAATGCCTGGAGGCAGGCAAAACCAAACTATGGCTAGTCTCCTCCTACATGGCCCATGACCATGGGGAATGTCCATCAGAGACGCTGAAAAGGACGATTGCTGAGGCGGAAAGAACCAAAACCGCGCTAATCCTAGGCTGTGATGCAAACGCCCATCACACAATATGGGGAAGCACGGACATCAACGAAAGGGGTGAGTACCTTTTCAACTACCTTGTAAGTAGTAGGTTAGATTTGTGTAACCAACACCTACCTTCGTAACTAGGAGCAGACAGGAAGTCCTAGACCTTACACTCGTGTCCGACCATATAGCGGATAGAATCAGCAATTGGAGGGTATCATCCGTTCACTCCTTCTCTGAACACCGCTATCTAATGTTCAGCATAGCGAGTGCCCCCCCATCCCAAAGAGTCTTTCGGAATCCTAAGAGAACCAACTGGGACAGATATAGAGAGATTGTTGCGGCAACAATGTCGAGCACCAACATCTCCATCCCGAGCAACCCCACTGATCTCGAACATTCAGTGGACAACCTCACAAAAACCCTCAACTATGCAATGGCAATGGCAAGGTTGTAGGAAGCTCTTTAACAAGGCGAAGGGTTCTCGTGATGCTAAAGACTGGGACTCCTATAAGGAACACCTCAGTACCTCAGAAAGGCCCAACGAACCTCTTGGAGACTTTTTTGTGGTAAAATCGAAGAAGTCTCCGAGGCTTCCAGGCTAAGAAAGATTCTAGCATCATCCCCCAAATCACCAAAAACCTGACGGAACCTGGATCACATCCAGTGAGGAAACCCTCAGTCTCCTTGTCGATACGCACTTTCCGGGCAACTTCCCGATTAGAGCCAATAAGGAAGTCGTATCTCCCCCTAATACTTCATGTAACCTTATAAATGTCAGCCACACCACTATCATGTGGGCACTGACAAGCTTCAAACCCTTCAAGTCAGTGGGACCTGACGGCGTCATCCCGGCGGATCTCCAAAGAACAGCTGACCTAATCATGCCTTGGATTCTCAGCATATTCAAAGGCTGTATGAGTCTCAGTCATGTCCCCAGCTCCTGGAAAAGGGTCAAAGTAGTGTTTATTCCCAAAGCGGGTAAATACTCCCATGCCAAACCGAAGGACCTCAGGCCAATAAGTCTCTCCTCGTTTCTCCTGAAAATCTTGGAGAAACTTATAGACCAATATATCAGGCATGCTATCCCAGTATGCAGACTCTCATCTGCACAAAATGCCTCTCTGATAGGCACCATCGAAAAATCTCTCGAGTTCAAAGAATACACACTTGTGACTGTTCTCGACATCGAAGGTGACTTTTACAATATCAACCCGGAAGCAATTTCACTTGCGGTTAGCAACCTCGGGATCGGAAAGCCCCTAATGGCCTTCATTCATCAGCTACTCACCAGCAGAGTAATACACTCTCAGATGGGAGACGCTAAGATCCATAGAGGAGTTAATAGGGGCACCCCACAAGGATGTGTTCTCTCACCCCTTCTTTGGAACGTGGCGGTAAATGAACTGCTATTAATACTGGAAGAGGTAGGATGCAAAGTTATTTCATATGCGGATGATATTGCCATAGCGTCATCCGGCAAATTCGTCTCTACTCTAAGAGACATAATGCAGAATGCCTTTGACAAGCTAGAGGCATGGACACAAACATGCGGACTCGGCGTCAACCCACAAAAAACGGATATCGTACTCTTTACCAGAAGATACAAAATCCCCCAATTCGACCCCCCACTGCTGTGCGGCACTACATTACAGCTAACCACCAGTACGAAATTTCTGGGTCTCACTCTCGATAGCAAGCTAAACTGGAAGCTCAACATCCAGGAGAGGGTAAAAAAAGCCTCTTCTGCACTTTTAAGCTGCAAAAAGGCTATTGGATGCAAATGGAGCCTACAACCACGCATCGCTCACTGGATTTACACCTCTATTGTCAGACCGACACTTTTGTATGGTGTCTTAGTTTGGTGGACAGCACTAAACAAGGCTATAAACTGCAATGCACTCAACCGAGTACAAAGACTGGCCTGCCTGTGTATCAGCGGGGCACTGAGAAGTACTCCGTCAGACGCACTGAATATTCTCCTCCATCTCCCACCTCTGGAAATATTCGGGAAACAGCAAGCACAGCCATGAGACTCAAAACACTTCGATTGTGGTCCGAACTCAACACTGGCCACTCAACCATTCTCAAGGAATTCAATTTCCTACCTAGCGACACCGACCGCCTACTACCCCAGGCCGTCTTCGAAAAGAAATTCTGAAAAAGATCCTCTGCGCATCTTCACAGATGGATCAAAGACAAATGAGGGGGTGGGTGCGGGTGTCTATTCACAAGACCTCAACATTGCTATCTCCCTGATCACTGTAGCGTTTTTCAGGCAGAAACCATAGCGATTAAAGAGGAGCTGTCTTGGCTTAAAAACAATGTGATATCAAAAAGAGATATCACCATCTGTTCCGATAGTCAGGCCGCCATAAAATCCCTGCACAATGTCATGTTCAAAAAACTCAAAAACATCCCTTAATTGCAGGCTGTCTCTTAACGAGATGACCGAGCATTTTAACATTCACCTCATGCGGGTGCCGGGACACTGTGACATACCAGGAAACTGCAAAGCCGACGAACTCGCTAGGTGTGGTACAACCTCATCCCTATCGATAGCAGAGGTACCACCTTCTATGCCGATCGCTACAGCCTATCATCTTTTAAAGATTCATACAATTAAAACCACCAATGACAAATGGCTAGAAGGCACCACCTGCCTTAAAACAAAAGAAATCTGGCCATCACTTAACCTAAAACGGTCACTCAGTCTACTTGGACTCAGCAAGCCCTCAGTAAGGACCCTCATAAGAGTCATAACCGGGCACTGTGTAATTGGCACTCATGCTCGCAGGATGAGTGCTCTATATAATAATTTTTGCAGAAGCTGCATGGATGAAAAGGAGGAAGAGAACACCCATCACCTTCTCTGCTCCTGCAGTGCTCTTGCCAGTCGTAGGTTCCTGCACCTAGGAGCCTACTACTTCAGCGGCCGTAACGAGCTAAAAAGTGCCAGCAGTGGCCAACTAAATCGGTTCATCAGCAGCACCAACTGGTTCCAGCGTTAGGATCAATCCGCGTGGTATCACAATGGGCCTACTCTGGCCTAAGTGTGACTGCTCTGCAGCAGTCAGAAACTACAACCTAACCTAACTTAACCTGAGGCTCCTCTTCCTTACCATGCCGTTGACCATGGCCCAAAAGGAATTTGGCTTGATCCAACCCAAGCAAGATTTTTGGTCGAGCGTCCACCGGATCAGCGAGTCGGAGACCTCTGAGATGAGGGTATAAGTTTTTCAAATGCGCTACATCGATAGACTCGCTAGCGAGACCCAAGTTTTTAATCGTGTATACGCTCCGCAAATATACCTCTTACGAGAATTCACACTTGACACCGAAACAGTAGTTCTTTTGCAATCCTCGACACGAGATTTGCATTTCTCCATACAGTCCAAGATCATAAAACAATTCCTCTTCAATCATAGACAACGATGAGCCGTCATATGTATCCGCAAATAAACCGCCACTGCCAAAAATCCAGATCGGGACTATTTTGAACATAATAGAGACATCAGCCCCAACATGAGAAGAGTGGATACGTGGTTCTGGGACGAACGGCACTGCTGCTGAATTCAACTCCAGGCTGCGGGTACTGGATAATGTATGCAACAACGGATGATGACGCCTGTTGCAACCTTCGGTGACACATAAACGTTTCTTTGCACATGTTTTCCACTTGTGTCGAGACGGATCCAAGCATGTGAAATAGATCGACCTGTCCTTACAGAACGTCTGCCTTTGCTTTGGAGTTAACGCTAAAAACTCTTCGGAGTGAGCTAATATATGTCGTCTTTTATTACATTTGCAACACATATCGCTGCTAGGCACGTTAACGGGATGATGTAGAAGAACACGAGATGTTTTGTTGCTACCTACTTGTGGTTTCTTCTGTTCAGGGGCACACTTCCACAGATCAAATGGTAGATCGAATACCTTTTCCGTAAGAAACTCAGCAATGTGATGAAAGTTGACGTTCGATAAACAGGATTTCCTTTTCTGCCAGTATTGATAGAGACCTGCACCTAACCTTGAAGCTAGACTAGTTAAAACATAGCCATTAGTCAGGTCCTCTTCCCTGTTCATGGATTTCAGGTCAGCAACAAAACCATTAACCTTCACTGCCCATACACGCAGCTTCGAATCGCACTTTGACGAGAGCTTTGGAAGATTTAAAAGCTCTGAAGATATAGCCAAGTTTTTTACCAGTTTTCTTGGCGAAACTAATTAAACGAAAACAGTGTGTTCTTCAGCACAATAAAAAAAAAAACATAGCATAAGCCGAAAGGCACAGAAAAAAATATGTACAATAAGAATAGCTTAGAGTACCCGTATAGGGTCAGTAGGTTAGGTGTAAGAACAGGTGTTAAGTTAGTTAAGCTAGTTTTAAGCATTTTTGTCTAGCATGTAAGTAAATGAATTGACAATAAAACAAAAATGAGAAAAAAAAAAAAAAAAAAAAAAAAATCGAAGAGAGACCATTATAGCGTCAACGTCCGATGAGTACTTCAGGTGAGCGCCTACCCTATGATACGCTTCTCACTTCAATGCTTTACGCAAACGTGCAACATTCTCTTTGCAACTGTCTTGAGGGCAGCTTCAATCGTTGTTGATTTGAAGACCTCTTCAAAATATGACCACTCTCTCTTGTTCTCGCCATAGAAATGCGGCAGTTGTCTTGATGACGGAACGAATTTTTACTCTACTCTGAATTATGGTTAAGAGTTTCTTGCAATGGAGTGGAGAAATGACGTGGCTGTTGATCGGAGTTCTGTTTCAATGAATTACCCAGAAGCGCTTGATGGTTCGCTTGTATTTGTTTTATTATCTCCAGCTTAGATGACTTTGTCTGGTTTCTTATGTTCTTATGCTCCGCTCGCGGATCCATCAGCTCCTTGTCACGCTGGGCTACAGCCGCCTGCGCCACTGCAGCTGCTTCAATAACTAAATCAATGTTATCTTCAACATCATCAACTGCAGGTGCCGCCGCCAACGAATCTCTGCTACCCATTTGTGCTTCTTGAGTAACATTATCTTCCCGAAATGCACAATCTTCCTCCTCGCAAAACCACGGAGTTAATGTGTCGAATTTGTCGGCATCAAAACTTTGACAATCATAGTGTCACCAGCGTTTGTACTTGTCACAAGCCACCATTAGATCATCATCGGCCTTTCTGCACGTAGACGAAGCACAACTGCGAATCGCATTCTCCATGTTGTATTGGCAGGAATATGTGTTGAAACAATTGAAATAAAATAATGTTGCTGCAAGCCCAAAAAAGAAAAATTCTCCAACTTATAAAAAATAAGTACGACGACACAATTATCCAAAATGTGAAACTTAATTTTATTTCCTGTAATTTGGAATAGTTAATAATAGTTGTATATACCGAAATGAATTCTTACAATTGGTATTTTTCTTAAATAACTGGGTTGAGCAACGAAGGAACACATTTTTATTTCAGATTAAATGTAATATCGAGGAATCAAGATTCAATTTTTTCATTCGCGAGTAAGCTTTCTTCGGTGTCGGTCATCAAAGTCAGATACTCCTTCCTGTTTTCTTACAATAGTAATTATTAACAAAATTTCGAAACGTAATAGATCACCGGAATCCGAGAACAAACGCTTGTTCTCGGATAAAAAATTCTGCAAAATGAAGAACAAAAGTGTGCGTGCGCCCATGGAGCCCAACCGCAACAATTTCTTCGCCTCCTTGCAAACATTAGACAGTGATGGTGAAATGGATTCCGATCAAATTATCAATCCCAATATCTCGATAAAGAAAACATATGTGCCACCCATAAAACTAATTCGGAAAAGTTGTGAATATCTTCACGGTTTAATGAAATCTCTGCAGCTATCCGACTACTGTGTTAAAAAAATATCGATTGGTATTAAAATTGCCTGTGAATCCATGGAATCGTACAACATGGTCATCGCTAAATTGAAAGACGAGAACTGTCAATTCTTCTCACATGATCTAAAAAGTGCTAAAGCTTTTAAAGTGATGCTGTACGGCATGAGTGATATGGAAACTACAACATTGAAGAATGAGCTTGTGAACTCTGAACTCTGAACGATACACAGACACTTTTTACTTAATCTCACTTGAAAGTGGGTCTATAAAATTAATTGATTTGAAAAAACGCTATGCCGAAACTGTCAGATGTTCGGCCACGGTGAACGAAATTGAGACTACTGAGTGCAATAATGCGTCTACTCAAAAGTGTGCAAACTGTAATGGTAATCACATGTCAACCGATCTCTCTTGTGTCAGCAGAGCAAAATATTTAGAGATTAAACAAAAATCTCCACAAAAAAGAGCACACATCAAGCCGACAACGTCAGGTCTCGCCTCATCTCCGGATCAGTTTATTGGAATGAAGAGGCATAACGAAACCCAAATGTCTCTTAACTCAACGAAAGAATTTCCCTCACTCCCTCATCCAAAAAGAAGACAAGAAAATACTCACACCACACCGCCCGTAAGCTCGTGGGCGAACCCATTTCAAACATGTTCGAACGAACTTACCATACCTAGCACGAGTACTTCGAACTACAACACAACACTTTTCACCATTGAAGAGCTGAACTCCTTGGCAATGGAAATGATTACTAAATTATCTTCATGTAAAAATAAGGTAGATCAATTTAATGTCATCGCACATTTAGCCACTAAGTTTTTGTATAGTAATGATAAGTAATATGGTAAACGTAGATAGTATAAAAATAATTAATTGGAATGCTAGAGGCATACGCAATAAATGTATAGAATTCTTTAGTTTTCTTAATAGATATAACATTGATTTAGCATTGGTTACAGAGACTGGACTTAACCCCACCATTCACCTTCCACCTTCCGAGTACAAATGCTATCGTATTGATCGCGCCGCTAGAACGGGTGGTGGGGTTGCTATCTTTATAAAAAAAAAACTATTCAGCATTCGCTCTTAGGTGTAGTAAGAACGCATCTAGTCGAAAATGTTGGCATAGAGATACAATTATCTAATAATAAGGGTTTTAAAACTTATTGTGTTTACTTCCCGGGTCGTGCTGCATCGGACATGAAAAGGCTTCGCTTAAGAACCGATTTACGCAAACTCTTCTCCTTAAGAGGTGAGTTTTTAATTGGAGGTGATTTAAATTGTCGCCATAGAGACTGGGGCTGTACTCGTGCTAATAGCTGGGGTAACTTACTGTCGAATTTAGCTAACATGCTGCCCATTTCCATATTGTTTCCGTCTTGTCCTACTTATGTTCCCGCTGGTTCTCGTGGAAGTCCGTTTATTCTCGACTTATATATTACTAACACTGCTAGTCACATTACACAACCAATATCTATTAACGATCTAAGCTCCGATCATAATCCGGTTTACTGCGAACTTCCTTGGATTGGAAAGAAGAATGTCCAGTATTACTTAGACCTAAAAAAAGCGAATTGGTCTCGTTATAGATCCAAAGTGAATTCGAAAGTTCGTGAAATTGGTTCAATGGATTTGGATTCTATATCTATTAAAAATGATGTTGACTCTCTTCTTAACAACTTCACTAACATCATATTAGGTTCTGCCAACGAAAGTATACCGAAAGTTCCCCAGAAATCACATTTGAAGAGGCTTCCCTTTCATATCCTGCAGCTGATAAAATTTAGAAACATTATTAGAAGAAATTGGCAACGATACCGTCAGCCCGAACTTCAACGGCAATTAAAGTTTCTTAACAAAACCATTTCTTGAAATATATCGGCACACAGAAATACGGTATGGAATAAGACACTAAATTCCCTTGACAAAAATTCTAAGCCCTTTTGGAACGTCTGCAAAATAATAAAAAAACAAACATAGAAGTTTACCTCCTCTTAAATGTGACTCGAATATTTTGTATACAGACAAAGAGAAGGCTAACGCTCTGGCCACATGTTTTGCAAATAATCACCTTATATCACAGAGTCTTGGTAACAGCAGTACAAATGCATTGGTAATCGAATCAATTCAAAAGCTTAATGATGTTCACGCAAATCTACCAACTAGTGAACTCATTACAGACGATGATGTAGATTACTTTATTAAAAACATCAACGTGAAAAAAACTGGAGGAATTGATTGTATTAAAAATATTTACATCAAGCAACTACCCGAAGCTGGTAAAAAAATTTTTACTTTTATTATAAAGGCTTGTTTAAAAATGCAATATTTCCTCGATGCATGGAAAATTGCGAAAGTGGTGCCTATTTTGAAAAATGGGAAACCACCAGATCATACTCAGAACTATAGATCGATTAGTTTGTTAAGTGGCTTAAGTAAAATTTACGAAAAGGTCTTACAGGAAAAATTATATAAAATTATCTGTGATAAAGGTATATATTTAGATGAGCAATTTGGTTTTCGGCCTAATCATAGTACCTCACATCAGGTGCTACGAATATGTAAACATATAAAACATAACCGCCAAGCAGGAAATTCCACAGGTATGGTTATATTAGACATTGAAAAAGCTTTTGACACCCTATGGCATGATGGATTGGTTTACAAAATAATCAATTTCAATTTCCCTACGTATTTATGTAAATTAGTTAAAAACTTCTTGTCCGATCGCTGTTATAAAGTCTGTGTTAACAATAGTGTTTCCGATTTAGTGTATTTCGATTCAGGTGTACCTCAAGGGTCAGTTTTGGGCCCTACGTTATATAATTTATATACTTCCGATCTCCCTAAGCTACAAGATTGTGAAGCAGCTATCTTCGCTGATGACACAGCAATATTTTCATCGCATAAATTCGCTCTCGATATAGAGAGGAATCTCAACAATGCAATGAATATATTAATCGAATTTTTTAATAAATGGAAAATAAAGCTGAATGAGGAAAAAATACAAGCCATCTTTTTCACACGAAACAGAAAACCTTGTCTTCTACCTACTGGCAGCTTACGAATTAACGGAGTAGAGGTCGATTGGCAAAACTGCGTCAAATATCTAGGTGTATACCTAGACACGAAGCTGACCTTTAGCGAGCACATAAGAAGAACAATACACAAAGTTAACATATCCATTAAACTATTATATCCATTTATAAGCCGGGGATCTTCCCTATCTATGGAAAACAAAATCATTATCCATAAGGTGATATTTCAAGCCATTTTGTTGTATGGATGTCAAGTTTGAAGGAACGCAGCAAAATGCCACATTAAAAAATTACAGGTATCGCAAAACAAATTACTTAAAATGATGTTAAATCTGCCCTGGTATTACTCGACTGCCGATCTACACCTAAGAGCGAATGTTGAACTAATCAACAACAGAATACAAAGACTGAATAACAAGTTTTTCGTCAACTGTAACATTGCCAATAATAGACTTGTGAATGAACTTGTAAATTAATTTCAATATATTTAATTTAATAACTTAATTTTGTACACATTCATGTAATAATTTGTTCTTGTTATTATATTATTTATTTATTATATACTTATAAGTTATATATTTATCTTATATATATTTATTATATTTATTTATTTATTTACTTATATGTATTTATTTATTTACTTATATTTATATATTTATTTATTTTTTAATTTATTTATTAATTCAATTATCTATTTACTGATCAATTAATATATGTATTACTTATTTATTTATGTATTATATTATTTATTTATATTCGCATAATTTGTGATGCGTGTATTTATTCACTTCTTTTTTTTGTTTTTTTACTGTGTGAACATATAATGCCATACATTACATTTCTTATATATATTCTAATATACATAATATCTATAAATTATTTTATAGTATATATATATATATATATATATATATTTTTTTTTTCCTTATGGTGGAGGTTTTTTTTTTATAATAATATATATTGTTCCTAGCATTCGTCTATTTAGATAATACTTCAGAAGAAAGATAAAATTATATCAAATCTCTGTAATGTAAAATGTGCGATGATAAATCAAATGTATTTGAAATACAAAGAAAGCAATAAATAAATAAAAAAGATTCAATTTTTAAATTCAAAAACCGGCTGATGAGAGCATGCTCGACTGTGATAGGCAAGCTAAGATTAGAAGTGTAGATTTAAAATTAGCTTCCCAACAATAAATGTAGGTGTTATGCCCAAACATCGATTACAGTTGGTCCACCAACAAATTCACACTTCTAAATCCGCTACGTCAGATCCTACGCAATCTCGGTCACCTCAACCCGCCTGATAAAATCAGGGGGGGGGGGGGGGGGGGGGGTATTTTATAGTTTTTTTTTGCGCACACGGCAATTACACCGGGAAGGCAAGTGAACACGTTGGAGGCTAGCACAGAACTGATTATGATGTATCTTCTTCCACGGTCTTTAACATCGAAAACGGTCTGCAACTTTGAGCGGTTGGTTCACCGATCCTGTTTTAAATATTCACTGCAGATCTTGTAGCTTCCATGCCGCACTTAATTGCGTACGCCGACGATTAAGTAGCGTACAGATCATGTTGCAAGGTGACTTCGAAAAAATTCAGCAATTTTGTGTCGACTGGAAGTTCATTATCAATTTCCGGAAGTGTGAAACTATACTTTTCAGAACCCCGTTGTACATGGCATCATGGGATACGCCCAAAAACTGGCGTAAGTTCGGCATCGTTGACCCACAGGGACGCCCTGTAGATGTGAAAAGTGTAGTTAGGTATCTTGGCTTTGTTGGTTGGATCAATATCTGTATTTGGACAATCATACAGAAATAGCTACGGCAATAGTCGAAGCAATAATCGAATCAGTGCAAAATTAATCCACTTTAAAATAAAATAAAATATCAAGTGATATATTTAGTGATTAATAATGCGGCCATGTGTACTGGGATGTACAAATTATGTGCATACATATAGTATGAGAGACTATAACATGTAAGTCTACATCCGTACATACATATTTTTGTTTATTTATCTTATATCTTTGTACATACACAAATTATTATATATATTTTGTATTGATTTATTTAATTACACATTTATAAATTCTAATTACATATACTCCTTAAGCTAAGTCCCTAAAGCAACTAGTGATAGATTAAAAGTACATTAAGGCAATATGTTATTTCATGAGGCGAGCATGTTCGTATTGCTTTTTACACACTCCGAACACAACGGGTCACAATTTGCGTATCAAGTTATTTCATGAGGCGAGCATGTTCGTATTGCTTAGGGCATGAACCTATGCATCCAGTGCAAAGTTGTTGATTGCTCTCAACTTGGCGAGATGCCAGCAACGATGCCTATAAATGCACAGGTCAAGTTGACATACAGCCTCCCCGCGGCGCCCTCTGGATAACCTCTACTGCAGCCGCTTAGAGGTGAACCAATGTACGCAGCGACCCCTTGTCCGGGGGTTTAAACCAGGACCCGGTCTTCCAGGTTCGGGGGTTTCGCGTGGGGTTAACTTCCCCACCGTGTAAAACACGCAATAGTTCAGAGACGGCAACAAGCCTCGGATACGGATGACCCTGCTGCTGACGACCATGGACAACGAAATAAGGACAACGATTTTCGGTTCTGCACGTGGAATGTGAGGTCACTGAACAGACCACGTGCAGCCGATGAACTTGCGGAGGCCCTAGAAGCTTATAAGGCTGACATCACCGCCATCCAAGAGGTGCGATGGGATGGGCCGGGCAAAAAGAGGATGAAAAACTGCGGCATATATTACGGCGATTGCTACAAAGAGCGAAGGCAGCGCTTGTTTGGATGCGGTTTTGTTGTTCGAGGCAGACTTAGGCAAGAAGTCTTAAGCTTTAGATACATAAGCGAACGCCACACAACAATCCGCATCAAGGCAACATTCGGCAACATCAGCCTAATTTGCGCCCACGCCCCAACGGAGGACAAAGACGATGATAGCAAGGATGACTTCTATGATCTCCTAGAAAGAACATACGATCAATGCCCCAGCTACGACACAAAGATCGTTCTAGGAGATTTTAATGCAAAGCTGGGCAAGGAAGAAATCTTTGCTAGAGTCGTCGGAAAACACAGACTACACGACTACACGGCCGGCAATGGACTCAGACTGTTGGACTTCGTGACGGGTCGAAACCTCACTGTAGCCAGCACGCGGTTCCCTCACATAAACATTCACAAAGGGACCTGGCGGTCCCCTGATCAATCAACCGTCGAACAGATTGATCACATTGCGATCGACGTCAGACACTCCTCCAGTGTCTCGATGTCTGAACGTTCCGAGGTGCCAACATCGACTCGGATCATTACCTTGTTGTAGCCAAGGCCAGAACTCGGATATCGACTGTACAACGGAGTAGAGCAAGACCAAAACAGTTTGACCTTGGAAAGCTACAATCGCAATCGACCGCTGGGAACTTCTCCGATCGAGTCTCCCTGAAGCTCTCAGAGAGTCCAACCCTGCCAGGCGAAACAATCGACGAACAGTGGAACCGTTGTCAAAACGCCATTAGAGAAGCTGCCTCTGATGTGCTGGGTTTTAAAATGCCACCTAGAAAAAACCCATGGTTTGACAACGAGTGTCGCCAGGCGCATTCAGCGAAGCTATCAGCATATAATGCGACGCTGGATAGAAGGACGAGAGCGGTTCATGAGCTCTACGAACTTAAGAGAAGGGAAGAGCACCGGCTTCTCAAAAAGAAAAAGAAGGAGCATGAGAAGAGCGCGATCGAGGAAATGGAGAGGTGGTACGGCAGAAATAATGTCCGAAAGTTTTACCAGCGGGTGAAACAACTATCCAAATGGTACAAACATCGGACAGAAGCCTGTCGGAACGAAAAGGGGCAACTCGTAGTAGAGTCGCAGTCGATACTGAGAATCTGGAAGGATCACTTCTGCAGACTGTTAAACGGCGAAGAGGACACCAATACCGCTGTCAGGCAGAATGTTCCACTCCACGCAATGGACGACGATAGAAGAGAATTCCGTCCCCCTGATCTAGACGAAGTCAAGGTAGCGATATCGAGACTGAAGTCGAACAAAGCTTCTGGAGCGGACGGATTGTCCGCGGAACTGTTTAAAGCAGCTGGAGATGATCTGGTTGGGCGCATGCACCAGCTCATCTATAGGATATGGTCGGAGTGGAATCTTAGTATCGTTTGCCCGATCCACAAGAAAGGAGACCCCCTTGACTGCGCCAACTATCGGGGGATAAGTCTCCTTAACATCGCCTACAAAATCTTCTCTGCCGTTCTGTGTGAGCGCCTGAAACCATTCGTCAACAACCTGATAGGTCCTTATCAGTGCGGTTTCAGGCCTGGGAAGTCCACTATCGATCAAATTTTCACATTACGGCAGATCCTCGAAAAAACCCAAGAGATGCAAATCGACACTCACCTATTTGTCGACTTAAGGCCGCATATGACAGTGTGCATAGAGACGAGCTATACAACGCCATGTCTAGTTTTGGCATCCCTGCCAAACTCGTCAGATTGTGCAGGATGACGATGGAGAACTCTCGCTGCTCCATCAAAGTCGGTAACGAACTCACCGAGGCCTTCAATGTCAAAAAAGGTTTTAGGCAAGCGACGCGCTGTCATGTGACTTCTTCAACATCGTCCTGGAGAAGATCGTGCGAAACTCACACGCCAACACCAGAGGCACGATCTTCCAGAAGTCCGTTCAACTGCTAGCATACGCGGACGATATTGACGTGATTGGTCGAACTCAGCAAGCCGTCAATGAAGCGTTTGCTTGTATTGAGACGGAGGCGGCAAAAATGGGTTTAGCGGTGAATGAGGGCAAAACAAAGTATATGCTGTCATCAAGAAAGGACCCACAACATCGACGACTCGGTCAGAACGTCACCATAGGCAGCTACAACTTCGAGGTAGTGAAGGACTTCGTCTACCTTGGCTCCCAAGTAAATAGTGCGAACAACATCAGTACTGAGATTAAACGCAGAATAACTCCTGCCAACCGCTGTTTCTTTGGGCTCAAGAGGCAATTGAGTAGTCGAGCCCTCTCTCGAAAGACCAAGCTCAACTTATATAAGACCTTGATCATCCCTGTCCTGCTGTATGGCGCGGAAGCTTGGACTATCTCAAGAGCGGATGAAGACGCACTTGGTCTCTTCGAGAGAAAAGTTCTGCGTTCAATCTTCGGTCCTGTTTGCGTTGAAGGTTCTTGGAGAAGGAGATTCAACCACGAACTGTACGGGCTGTACAGCGACATGAGTCTAGTCAGGTGTCTACGGATTCAACGCATAAGACGGCTAGGCCATGTAGAGCGCATGGACAACACTGCTCCAGCCCGAAGAGTCTTCGACTCCGAGCTAGTGGGACAACGCAACAGAGGACGACCACGAACCCGATGGCGAACTCAAGTGGAGTAGGACCTCAACCAACTTGGAGTGCGAAATTGGAGGCAGCTGGCTAAAGAACGTGCCAGCTGGAGAGGATTGTTGACCGAGGCCCAGGTTCACCCCAGACTGTAGCGCCACAAGAAGAAGAAGAAGAAGAAGGCAATATGTTATTTAATAAGCTTAGATATATAATAAAATATTAGATTATAGTTTCAGTTAAAAGAAATTTATTTTAAATTCTTACAGAGATTATATATATTCAGAGCTACATCACATTGAAATAGGTAAACGCACCAAACACACGCACACACATACACACATATGTAACGGCTATTTGCTCAAACATCTCCAATTGATATATGATCAATTGATACATTATATTTTCAATAGTAGGAAGGTTTTTTTTTCAAAAAAAAAGGCAAAAAACAAGCCCTTTCGGTAAACGTTTGTTGGCGACTGCTATTCCAAACGTGGTAGGCATTCCCGAAGAACGGACAACTGAAAAACAGGTAAAGGACTTCAAGAGTGAAGATGGGGTAGAATTCGATGATACTATTATCGTCGAGACTACCGACCAATCTGTCCAGACAGATGTGGAAGGATGCGATGATACTACTATCATCTGAACAGATTGGTCGTTCAGGCAACTTCAACGCTTTGGAGTGGAACGCCAATGAAGACTTATCTTCGTAAAAGATTAGTTGAAGTTGACGCAAATCTGCTTAAAATGGAAGAAAAATGTCGCGAATTTCAAAATATTATAGTCGATAAAGACAAGTATATCTCTTTTCTCGAAGCACAGGTTAAAGAATTAGGAGAAAATAGAAGAGTTGCCATTTGCCAAAATGCTCCTAAGGACATAAATACCATTATATCCAATATCCAAAATAATAATACTATTCTTAGCAAGGGAAATAGGTTTTCACATGAATTTAAACTCTTGGCACTTTCAATTAATTTTACTTCACCGGTAGCATATAGATTACTTAGGCCCTCCCTAAAACTCCCAGCACTAAACACATTGCGTATGTACATTTCATCCTGGCCAAAATCTCCGTGTAACATTGACTTCAATGTTAAGGCTCTTGAGATAAAAACAAACCAGCTCCCCAGTATATACAAATACTGTTCTGTGTCGGCTGATGAGATGTCTCTTAAAGCACACCTGGATTACTGTAGGAAAATAGACACGATAGTAGGTTTAGAAGACTTTTGTTTTGATGAATACCAATCCAATTGGCCCGCGAATAATGTAACTGTACTGATGGCTCAAGGCATTGCGAAGAGATGGAAACATCGCATCGCATACTACTTCGTACGAACAACTTGCACACCTTCCATGCTTAAGAAACTTATTTTCCAACACCCGGGCTCTTCGAAAGAGTGGATTAATTCCGGTTCAATTTGTATGTGATCAGGGCTCAAATTTCCGTGGTTTAGCTAAAGTATTAGAAATAGGTCCCACTAAACCATATTTCCAGGTCGATAGCGACAAAATTTACTTTTTTTTACACTCCCCATCTTGTTAAAAATACGCGCAATTGCTTGCTAAAATATGATATCGTATACAATGGATCCTCGAAAAATTTGCGTGCCACATGGGGAGATATCCTTTTTTTGTTCAATGAGGACCGTAGGTTGGATATCAAAATTGCGCCGAAATTAACCGAAGCACATATTAGGCCAAACACTTTTCAGCGTATGAAAGTTAGATACGCTTCCCAAGTATTAAGCCACACCGTTTCAGCAGGTTGCTACGCATACCACACTTCAGAGAATGGCTTCGTTTATTTTTGTGTTTGGCTGTTCAGAAAAGTTCATGAAAGTCATTCACGCAGTTTGCCTTTGCCGACAATAAACACAACGCCACCATCATCCATTTTAACATTCTCAGTCTTAAAGCAGTTTGACGGATGTAATTTGGTTGCGCCTCCCCCAAATTTCATGGAATACATTCGGAAATTCGAAGATCTTTTATTCGAAGTATTCAAGGATTGCTACCATCAGAGGTGTTGCGGATCGACTTTTCGAAGTGCTAGCCAAGGAAAAGAAATATGTTTGTTGCAAGAACTTGCCGGAACATTTTATTTTGCAACATTTCATTAGGATACGTATCCACTTCTTATTGAAATTCTGGAATAGAGACCTCAACAATCCAAGCTTCAGAAATAAGTTTCTTCGCATTTCACATTTGTAGCTTGTACAATTTTTTATATCGAAAAACAACGAGAATACATTTTGTCTTCCATTTTAAGTTTGAATTATTTATTTCATATATTTGTTAAACTTTGTCTACTAATATATTTATTTACAGTTCGTTAGCAATGTGCCTATTGGGGAAACCGAACACCCGGTTAAAAAACCATCGGTTAACGCACCAAAAGCATACTTCTTGGGTGGTGTATAAATGCTTTAAAAAAATTCATATTTATATCAAAATTTCAGCTCATGCTGCTTTCTTCATTATTGGGCTTGCTCTACCTTTTCAGCTTGGGTTTGGGGGTTTTTTTTCAGTCTTCCAAATGGCAAATGGCAATTCTACCACTGAAATAACAAGTAAGCACCACACTAAAAGAAAGACATTTTGCATTACTATACATACATTTGCAAACAAGAATATATAAATTTATAGTACCTTAGCTCAAGATCTTCTGATGCAGCGTCAATTCGATGAAAAATATTGTTATCTGTGGATGAAAACATGTGAATGTGACGAACGAAAAGTGTATTAAACATACATTAACTCCTTGCAAGTTTTTGCAACAAATGTAATGGATACCTCTGCTCCTTCTTCGTTTTCTTTTCCATCGTTGCATATACATACAGAGTCTCCGATCGTTCACTCCACTTTGGTGGAAAAGCCCGCCCTTCTGCAAGGCAAAAGTGTTTTGTTTTTTCAAGTGAACATATGCACAAAATATATTTAAGACGTCAGGTAATTCACCCCGCACCCTGTTAGCAAAAACTTATACACATTCACTGGCACGTCGTCAGCTGGTCTCGAGATTTACACGTATTCACAGACTATATCTGTGAAACGGATGCGAAGCAAATGTGAAACAGCTGTGAAATGTTATAAAAAAAGCTGTCAGTTGAATCTGAGGGGCAAGAAACGTAGAAGTGGCATATCTCCTCCTTCCATTATCTCTGGTGTAAATACAAGTGCAGTGCAGTTATCAATTGTAAAACATCATCAGCATACATTAAGGATACAAAATCTAGAAGAAGGATTTCAGTGGTTGAATTTTGGCAGAAAATTCAAAGTTAGTTGAAACAAAAATCGCCTTTTTTGTTTTTATTTATACGTCTTCCATTCTATTTACTTTTCTTTTTGCTTAAAAAATATCTTTATATTTTATCTCGTTTTAGTTCGGGTACAATAGGCCTCTTGGCGAAACCGAACGCCCGATAAAAAAATCAGATATCGAACCATAAGTATAGTTGTTAAAGTTCTTATATATTGTCTGGACACTTTTCCATTTGTTTACAAAATATGTTAATACATTATCTCCTTTTAGTTCGGGTGCAATAGACCTCTTGTGGAAACCGAACACAAGGTTAAAATATCGGTTATCGAACCATAAGCATACCTCAAGGGTGTTGTGAAAATGCTTTCAAAAATATTTAATAAAATACACTTAACAATATTAAGTAGTCTTTTCTTCATTCTGGTGGTTTGTTCCGTCTTTTCAGCTGCATGTTGACATAGACGACAGGAAGGATAGCAGTTTTGCAGTTCTGTCACTGAAATAACAAGCAAGCGTCACACTAAAAGAAAAACATTTAGCATTACCTAACAGCGACAAATCAGAAATTTATAGTAACTTAGCTTGACAACATCTTTTGATACAACGTCAACCCGATGAGGAATATTGCTTCCGTGATAAAAGCAAAGCGTATTAAGCTCACATTAACTGCTTAACAGATTCTGTGGGATGAACAAATCTCATTGATGATATTGAGCACCTCAGCTCCTCCTTCGTTCTAATTTCCCTCTTTGCGAATAGCTCTTGTCGTTGACTCCACTTTTGAGGAAAAGCCAGCACGCTCCGAAAGGATTATACTGAATTGATTTGTCTCTTGTTTGGTTGTCTTTTAAATTCTGTGTAATATACTTCAGCAAGGCAAAAGGTTTTCGTTTTCTGATGTAAACAAATTCACAATAAATATTTAATTTGAAGTGTCAGTTATCTCACCTCATCAGCCGTTCACAAACACTTTTACATATTCACTTGCAGTTGACAGCTGTTCGTAAGCACAGCTGTCGTTCACACGACTCTATGTGTGAAACAGCTGTGTCATGTTCGAAAACGCTGTCAAACGAAATCAAGGGGTATGATACGAGGAAATCGGATATCTCTGTAATGCCTCATCTCTGCTACAAACAAAAGCAATTAACGAGCAGATGGGTATCTGAAGCTGAAAGTTTAAGCTGTTCAAATCAGAAATAAGAGAGCAAAGAGATATCCATCTTTTGCCTCTCTTGCCCCTTGATTCCATCTGACAGCGTTTTTTATAAGCTTTCCCCGCCGTGTCTGTGAATACGTGTGAGCTCTTGAAAACAGCTGATCCTCTTCCCCAACCATAGTATTGGGGTGGATTGAAGGTCTTATTTGAAAATTCGCTCGTTTACCCGACATTTTTCAAATGTTTAGTGTTAAGTATTCAACACAATGAGGAGGAGTAAGCAAACGAACAAAGCGTATGTTCACGCTGTAAATTAATTAAACTCCTGTTTATAGGAGTTTCTGTCTGCAACATTAGGGTGATATTAATAAAGAAACAGATAAATGTATGTTGAATAATATCTATAAAAGACATTGCCCGACACTTATGTACAGGTATATATATAACTTTAAAACGTTTGCATTAATCAAAAATATAAGCAGTTTCTTTGCTGCTTTTCCTTATTGCAGATATATGATGGAAGTTACTATAAAATTTTGGCAACTATTTTTCTGAATTAGTTTTAGTTTCAATACCTGGAAATTCTCTTAACAATTAAGAAACTTTAATTTTTAATTCTTTAACTTTTTTTCTTATTTATGAATGAATGCTATCAAAATGACTTCATTTCTCACGTATGACATAGATGGATTAAATTGATGCAAACTATTCCTGTTAATAATACGTGGCATTATATTTTTATTCACCCAATCCTACCACTAATGTCATGAACCCACTGAACACTCTTTGAACAATAGTACATGGTTGCGGCCAACTTCACGCGATTTTCTCATACAAATTGATGAATCGGCCGCCATTACTGGGGTGAATTGACGAATCGGCCGCCATTACAGGGGTGAATTGACGAATTTGTAAAAGTGAAATATAAGGGATTTCCACTACTCTTACATTCCTCTCTTTTGTGGACTAGGGGCAAAAATGGCCGAAGATGGATATCTCTTTGCTCTCTTATTTCTGGATACAAGTCTACACTTAATCAACTCAGAAGAGATCTAACAAAGTGTTTCTCTAATCCAAGCAAATTTAAAAGAACTTGATATTGACAATGCGGACTATATCAATAATGAAACTGTAATTTGAAAATATCAAATCAACTACACCTAAAGTAAATAGATTACAGAAATATAATTATTTATATATACGCATTTTAACGAATCAATAAAAACACTCCGAGTAACCTTACGAAATTATAATAGTGGATAATTTCAATAAATATAAACGAAGAAATGTTTCTAGAGCAAATAACAAAATTAAGATTTATATATAACAAAGTAAGCCAAATACAAGACAATGTAGTATCAGCTAAGCATAATATAATACACCCTAGTATATTGACATAAAAAAATATTAATATATATACGCATTTTCATAAACTTAAATTAATTAACTTTGGCGTTCGCGTTTATAGAAATGAATACATTGTTATTCATATTAAAATTCTAAAAATGTAGATAACGACTGAATAAATATTAATTACACCATTACCAAACAGAATTTCTGCCTAGACTTTGTAGTTCTCTATTTATTGCTAGTTGCTGTCTATTTATATGTTATGTTATATTGTTTATAAGCTCTTCAAAGTGGTGGTTTATGTGAATTTGGTTATTTAGTCCGTCAATTACAATTTTGTTATTCTCTCCATTTATTTCTAATCTTTGCTTGATTTCCTGCTCTTCATCATAATCCATAACTCCTCTTAGGTATTTTAAACTGTTTCCTACGAAGTTGGCTAAACCTCTTTTCTCTTTATGATGATACTTATTCACTAAACTTTCTTGAAACTATGTAAAATGCCTGGGTATTCGTTATTGTAATTTAGTTTGTCAATGTTATGTTCGATTATAATTCTAATTTCTCGGTCTAATTTTTCGGTCCATGTGGTGAGATTTACACAATGAAGTCATTTTGTGTAGGTTGTTATGACTTGAAGCTGCTGGTCTCTTATTGTAACATATCCCTGTCCGTTGTCAAGATTTAGTACGTCTATCTTTTGTCCTTGTGTCCTTATTGTCGCTGTCGCAAGTAGTATTAGTATCTGGAATTTTACGTTTTTTCATATTTATATCTACGTTTTAGTTGTGTTTTATGGAATTTGCTTCCTTTCTCATCTTTTACATGGTCTTCGTCAACTACTTCGGAGTTTGATTTCTCGTGCACTGGTTTGAGTTTATTATTGCTCCTACTTTTTAAGTACAAATGTTTTTTTCTCTAAGGTCTACATCTGTTTTATCTCTATTCAACTTTTATAAATATAATATAATATATTCACCTTATTTTTCTTAATTAATTCTACAATATTTTGATATTCCTCACTTTTTATTTCTCCATTAATAAATTCTATTGGTCTTTTGTGTGTGGCAGAGTGAATTGTTCTATTGTATATAGTTACTGCTTTTAAAACTTTACTGCGTAACGTATCCCTATTGCTATCGTCAGCTGTAAATGTTCGTATATGTTCGTTTAGTGTGGAATGGAAGCTTTCGATATCAGAATTCCTTGTCTTTCTGTATGGTGTGTTTATGTGTAATTCCACATTATTTTCTTTGAGATATCCCCTGATTAAAACTGCGGAGAACCCACTTTCTCCATCTGTGACGATTCTTTGCGGAATCCCCAGTGTTGCAAATCTGATTTATAATGTCCTTAGTAATTCCACCTGGAGGCATGGGCTTATGTACACAGGGCAAAGTTGCTGATTGCACCCAACCTGGTAGGATGCCAGCGCGACCCCTGCTTGTCCATAAGTCAAGTTGACATACAGCCTCCTAGTGGTGCCCCCGGATAGCCAATACAACAACCGTTGTGTGGTGAACCAATGTATGCAGCGATCCCCCTCTGCCCGAGGGTCAAATAATGGGCCTGGCCTACCAGTTGTAGGTTGTGCGTGAGGTTGACTCCCTCACCACACAAAAAAACCAACGGTTACGAACCGACAACAGGCCTCGGATATGGACGGATTCAAAGTTGACGACCCCAGCAAACGATCAAAGGACAATGATTTTCGGTTCTGCACGTGGAATGTGAGGTCCCTGAACAGACCACGTGCAGCCGATGAACTCGCGGAGGCCCTGGACTGCTACAAAGCAGACGTCACCGCCATCCAGGAGATGCGATGGGATGGGCCGGGCAAAAGGAAGATGAGAAACTGCGACATCTACTACGGTGATTGCTACAAAGAGGGAAGGCAGCGCTTATTTGGATGCGGATTCGTTGTTCGAGGCAGACTTAGGCAAAAAGTCTTAAGCTTTGATTATATCAGCGAGCGCCTCATAACAATCCGCATCAAGGCTAAATTCGGGAACATCAGCCTGATCTGCGCACACGCCCCGACGGAGGAGAAGGATGACGATATCAAGGATGACTTCTATGATCTCCTAGAAAGAACATACGGTCGATGCCCCAGCTATGACACCAAGATCGTTCTAGGAGATTTCAACGCACAGCTGGGCAAGGAAGAAATCTTTGCTAGAGTCATCGGAAAACACAGCCTGCACGACAACACATCCGGAAACGGACTCAGGCTGGTAGATTTCGCCTCGGGGCGAAACCTCTCTGTGATGAGCACGCGGTTCCCACACCTCAACATCCATAAGGGGACCTGGCGGTCTCCTGATCAATCAACCGTCAACCAGATTGATCACGTTGCGATCGACGTCAGACACTCCTCCAATATTCTCGATGTCCGCACGTTCCGAGGAGCCAACATCGACTCGGACCATTTTCTTGTTGTAGCCAAGGTAAGGATGAGGATATCGAGAGAAGTACGGAGTCGAGAAAGAACACTACGGTTTGACGTCGGAAAGCTACAATCGCAATCGACCGCTAGGAACTTTGCCGACCGAGTCTCCCTGAAACTCTCTGAAAGTTCGACGCTGCCTGCACTTTCAATAGAAGAAGAATGGAAACGTTGTCAAAGAGCCATCAAAGAAGCTGCCACTGATGTGCTGGGTTTCACGACACCACCCAGAAGGAACCCATGGTTTGACGACGAGTGCAGGCAGGTACATGCAGCCTAGCAGGAGGCCTACAAGGCAACGCTGCATCGAACAACGAGAGCTGTTCGTGAGCTCTACGAACAGAAGAGAAGGGAAGAGCACCGGCTTCTCAGAAGAAAAAAGAAAGAGCATGAGAAGCGCGCGGTCGTGGAGATGGAGAGGTGTTACGACAGGAAGGAGGTCCGAAAGTTTTACCAAAAGGTAAAACAAGTATCAGGAAGATATAGACCTCGGACCGAAGCCTGCAGGGACGAAAATGGACAACTAGTAGTAGAATCGCAGTCGATGCTGAGAATTTGGAAAAATCATTTCTGTAGACTGTTGAACGGCGATGACGACACAAATTCCGCTGTCAGGCAGAATGTTTCACTCAATTTGGACGATGATGAACACGAATTCCGTCCCCCCGACTTAGACGAAGTCAAGAAAGCGATTTCTAGACTGAAGTCGAACAAAGCTGCTGGAGCGGACGGATTGTCCGCGGAACTGTTTAAGGCAGCTGGAGATGACCTGGTTGGGCGCATGCACCAGCTCATCTGTAAGATATGGTCGGAGGAAAGCATGCCCGATGAGTGGAATCTCAGCGTCGTTTGTCCGGTCCACAAGAAAGGAGACCCCTTTGACTGCGCCAACTATAGAGGGATCAGCCTCCTTAACATCGCTTATAAAATACTCTCTGCCGTTCTGTGTGAACGCCTGAAACCCTTTGTCAACAACCTGATAGGTCCTTATCAGTGCGGTTTCAGGCCAGGAAAGTCCACTATCGATCAAATTTTCACATTACGGCAGATCCTGGAAAAGACTCAAGAGATGCAGATCGACACCCACCACCTATTTGTCGATTTCAAGGCCGCATATGATAGCGTGCATAGAGACGAGCTATACAGCGCCATGTCTAGTTTTGACATTCCTGCCAAACTCGTCAGGTTGTGCAGGATGACGATGGAGAACTCTCGCTGCTCCATCAAGGTCGGTAACGAACTCACCGAGACCTTCAATGTCAAAAAAGGTTTTAGGCAAGGCGACACGCTGTCATGTGACTTCTTTAACATCATACTTGAGAAGATCGTGCGAAACTCAAACGTAAACACCCGAGGCACGATCTTCCAAAAGTCCGTTCAACTGCTTGCTTACGCGGACGACATTGACGTGATTGGACGAACACAGCGAGCCGTCAATGAGGCGTTTGCTAGTATTGAAGCGGAAGCGGCTAAAATGGGTCTAGCGGTAAACCAGGGCAAAACAAAGTACATGCTGTCATCACGGAAGGACGCACAACATCGACGTCTCGGACAGAGCATCATATTGGGCAGCAGAATCTTTGAGGTAGTCAAGGACTTCGTCTAACTAGGCTCCGGAGTAAATAGGGACAACAACACCAGTACCGAGATCAAGCGCAGAATTACTCTTGCCAATCGCTGTTTCTTTGGGCTCAAGAGGCAATTGAGTAACAGAGCCATCTCTCGAAACACCAAATTGAGCTTGTATAAAACCCTGATCATCCCAGTCCTGCTCTATGGCGCAGAGACATGGACGCTATTGAAAGCGGATGAAGAAGCTCTTGGTTGTTTTGAGAGAAAAGTTCTGCGTACGATCTTTGGTCCTGTTTGCGTTGATGGCGTTTGGAGGAGAAGGTTCAACCACGAACTATACGGGCTGTACAGCGGCATGCACCTAGTTAAGCGTCTTCGGATCCAACGCTTAAGATGGCTAGGTCATGTAGAGCGGATGGACACCACAGCTCCGGCCCGAAGAGTCTTCGAGACCGAGCCATTGGGACAGCGCAACAGAGGACGTTCTCGCACTAGATGGCGCACGCAAGTTGAAAAGGACCTCAACCAACTTGGTGTGCGCAACTGGAGGCAGCTGGCGAAAGATCGTGCTGGCTGGAGAGGCATGTTAGTTGAGGCCCAGGTCCACCCCGGACTGTAGCGCCAATCAAGAAGAAGAAGAAGAAGTAATTCCACCTAGGTTCTGTTTCTAATTTCCTGAACCATGGCATGTTTGGTGAATTTGTCAATCATTGTGGCATACATGAGATTTATGTGAGCGTATGTCGATATGCACGATTTGGTTGGGTTTTGTTGGTGTCTCGGTTCGTTTCAATGGAATTTTGTATGGTAAACAAACTTCGCAATTATTTATGAATCTTTGAACGCTTTCTTTAAGTTTAGGGGCATAGTAGACATCTTTTATTTCCTCATATGTCTCATTTATACCTCTATTATTGAGTAATTTGTGTGTTTGAGTTATAACCTGTGCTAACTTTTCCTCGTCGTCTATGTCACCTAGGTACTTGCTACATTTAACTTCCCTTAGGAGTTTATTTCTACTGAAGTATTTCAGATACGCATCTTGAAACTTTGCGAATACTTGATCGTGATTGGAATAAATGGCAACTATACCTTTGCTTGGCAAAAACTTATTCATGATGTCTAGAACAAAATCCTCCTTAAATTCTCTTAATTCTATTACAATTCTTTTTTTGAACGTATTATATACTTTGTGACTATTCAAATTGTTCGTTGTATTCAAAATTATCTGTATTTTATATAAGTTTACGGGTGAGTATATCTTCCACCTCTGTAGTTTGCTGTTGGGTTCTTTTAATGAGCTCAACCAAACTAATGGACGATGATCTGTTCTGGTCGTGCATTTTCTACCGTACAGATAAGGCCGAAAGTACTTGGTTGCCCATACTATGGCAAGCAACTCTTTTTCAACGGTTGAGTAGTTTGTTTCGTGATTGTTTAGAGTACGGATAGCATAGCAAGTCGCAATGGCAATCATGGGATAAGACAGCACCGATTGCATAATTCGAAGTATCTGTCGTGAGTGTAAACTTTTTACTAAAGTCAGGACGTTTAAGTATTGGTTCGGATGTAATCAAGGTCTTCAGAGTTTCAAAACTTTGATAATAGTCTGCGCCACTCAAATTCATTTTGGCTCCCTTCTTTAAACAGACAGTCATGGGCTTCGCTGCTTTGGCGTGGTCCTTTATAAATTTATAATAGCCCGTTATACCGAGGAACGCCTTTATTTGTTTTTGGGTCTTTGGAAGTTTATAATTTAGTATAGCATCAATTTTCTGCGGATTAAGTTTGATACCTTCCGTTGTGATGATATGCCCCAAAAATTCCGTTTCTTTTTTCAAGAATTCACTTTTATCAAGTTGTAGTTTTAAGTTAGTTTCTTTCAGATCTATGCATCGACAAGGATCGTTGCTGGCATCCCCTCAAGTTGAGAGCGATCAGCAACTTTGTTTATTATCCACAATGATATTTAATTACGTATACACCGAATTCTGTGTAAAAAAAGATATTGGGCATTCCCCAAGATCTGTGCAATTTAAATTTGCTTTGACCAGTAAACGTGCATGTACGCGCAAGGGGATTCCCTTAAATTTGTGATATGAACATACTTCGCATTTAATTTTCCAACAAATTTTAAGCTCAAAACAATTTTTAACCTGCTAAATGGAATAAAATCGTAAAAAAGATTACAAATTTTTTATTTTCAAACCGTGTTATATCAAAACCGTGTAAAACAGAATTAAGTGAATATTGCTCTTCCATTATTAGATTTAAAACCAACATTTTCTATAAATAAACCAAATAGATCTGTTCAAGTAAGAACATCTCAGAGTGAAGCAAAATATCTAGAATGGAACGAAAATTTGTAACTTAAGCCATTTTTAAGAGCTTGTTGGATTCTGTTAGACGTAAGAGACGATATATATGTAAAAAGTTACAGCAAAACATGTAAATTAAAAAACAGGATTTATTCTAATATGATTTTTCATTCTTCCGAACTACTTATTCAAATAAACTTAAAATAATTCAAAACTTTTGAATAACCGCCAATACTATATTCGAGATTGACACATCAATTGATTTGACAGAAAACCAACAAAATAACCAAAACTACCCATACAAATTTCTCGGGTTAAAATGGACAGAGTAGGGACATTATTTACTCTCTCGTGACACCGCTCTTTTGACAAAAATTATTCTACTTTCGTACATACATAACTTTTAGTCTTACCTTAATCCACAACACATACTATAATATAATATAAATCAGAAATAATAATATCAAAGAATAATCAAAAATCAAAGAAATATCAGAAAACAAATTGTAGTATTTTTGTAAATGTTTCCACATTTTTCTGATCGTAATGTTAGTCAATATATTTATAAGAATTAATTTGTTAGAATGATTGGCATTTTTTGACGACTTTTTATAATGAATAATTAATAAATAGCTACAATTTTTTTTTAAAAAGTATGAGCTTAGCGAACAGTGTCCTGGAATACTTTCCAATCGAGGTCATTTCTGACATTATCATGGGCAATATCGGAAATTTTTGACACTATTGAGGGCAGATATTAAAAGCAAGATGGCGGTGCTCTGTATATAAAGTAGCATGAGTTACTTGAGAGCGGAAACGGTTAGAATCTGATTTGTATGAGTGACTTGAGAGCGGAAACGCTTAAATTCTGAGGTGGATTTGTGGTGGACTAGGGGTTTTCCAATGGAAAAATGAACATCTCTTTCATTCCATTACCTCTGATTTACACTATACCACAAAACGGCAAAAAAAAGAGAGAGAAAAAACGTTTGTCACACATTTAACATTTAACATATTTTTACTTCAATAAATTCACATGAGCGGCGAACTGTGAACGCCAACTTTCATAAACAACCTTTTTCCGGCAAAAAGTTATACTTCTTGTTATGCAAATAGGACGGAACTGTATTATCAAGTTTTTCATCGACAAAAATTTCAACAGAAGATAGTTTAAAAGCCCGTTCATATAAGTGGCGAACTGCGAACGCGAACTTTCAGAAACAACAATTTTCCACCAAATACAAGCAAAAAGTTATATTTCTTGGCAGAGGTAATGGAAGGAGGAGATGTGCCACTTCTACGTTTCTTGCCCATCAGAATCAACCGACAGCGTTTTTTATAACATTTCACAGCTGTTTCACATCTGCTTCACATCCGTTTCACAGATAGAGTCTGTGAATACGTGTAAAGCTCGAAACCAGCTGAATGTGACTGTGAATGTGATTATGTGAACGTGTAGTAGCTTATGCGAACAGTTGATGAAGTGAATTATCCGACATTTCCGGCTTTGTCACTAATTTGATCGCCAAATATACACCACCAAAAAAAGACGGAAACAAAGAGACAAGTATATGTTCGCAAAATGCATTCAATTATGTTGTTACTATGAGGCTGGAATATTCCATAAAAAAGGCGATAAAATTGAAAACTAACAAGTTCAGGATAAACAAAATAGGTCTGCTCCCGTAGTTTCATGCACCAAATTTTGAAGACTGTCATTTTTTAAGGAATGGAGGTGAGGACCTCTCAGAATGATCGAAAATGTGTAACTTATGATTTTTAAGAGCTTGTTGGGTTCTGTATGATGAGAGAGACGATATATATGTAAAAAGTTACAGCAAAATATGAAAGTCTAAAAACAGAGTTTTTTGGCATTTGATTCGGTTTTTACTCTTCCGAACTACTTGTTCAAATAAACTTAAGCTAATTCAAAACTTTTGCATAGCCGAACGTATGAGCTTAGCGAACAGTGCCCTTTAATACTTTCCAATTGGGACCATTTCTGACATTATCATGGGCAATCTTGCTAGTTTTTTTGCTAGAATCGGAGGTGTATGAGTGACTTGAGAGCGGAAACGCTTAAAATCTGAGGTGTGCTGTGGTGGATTTGTAGTTGACCAAGGGTTTTCCAATCGAAAGTTGAATATCTCTGTCATTCCATTATCTCTGTTCCTTGGTATGCAAACAGATTGTAACTGAATTAGAGAGTTGTTTCATTGACAGAAATACCAACAAAAGTTAGCTTAGTATCCTAATTAATGATTTCAAAGTTTTTCTCCACGACCAAAAAATTCACCGTGAAGTGTCAGTTTGCACTCGTAGTTCTCTGCGAATTAGAAAACTACATATGAATGAGTTGGCAGAGTTGGCAAACTCTTATGAATGCGCCTTGAGTGTGACAGGGCTAATAAAAATTGATCCATTCTGGAAAGCGCATTAGAGACTAATATAATTTTGCGTTTAGTTTCAAAATTTGACAATGTTTGTTGTTACGATTGAAATGTAATGTAAATAAAAACTATGCATACTCAGTCTAATGAAAATGTTGGTTATATGTCTATTAATGGAAGAGCAATAAATACGTAATTTAATGTCATCGTGAACAATAACAGTAAAGTAGCTTTTTGCAAATACTAAAATAATGGGTATTATAACTAAAAACAATGTGCAGGTCATTACACTATCCATTACGCGCTTATAACAAATAAAGGGTGATTTTTAAAAAGCTATAGGAAAGTTTAAAAAAAAACATAAAATTCAGAAAAATGCATGAAATCTTTATTTCAATCGATAGTACGGTCCATATAATCCATAATGAAGAAACTTTCATGCAAATGTTGACCTTGACTGCGCCTCAAATACTCCATCCGCTTCCAACATTTTCGCCTGTATCTCACGAATAAAAGCTTCAATGTTGTCTTCCAATGCGTCAATTGAAGCGGACTTGTCTGTATAGACATGAGCTTTAACACAGCCCCACAAAATATAGTCTAATGGCGTTAAATTGCACGATCTAGGCTCGAACTCGTCTCTCCATAAAACCATTGTTGCGCATGCTGTGTGGCATGTGGCACCGTCTTGTTGAAATCACATGTCATGCAAATCAAGCGCTTGCATTTTGGGCAAAACAAAGTTGGATATCATCTCACGGTAGCGCTCACCATTCACAGTTACGTTACGATTCGCATCATCTTTGAAGAAGTAGGGTCCAATGATGCTACCAGCCCATACACCGCACCAAACTGTGACTTTTTCTGGATACATTCATAGCTCTTGCAATGCTCTCTTTTCAGCCAAAAATTAGCTTCGTCGCTGAACACAATTGAATGGAAGAAGCGCGTGGTGCACTTTCTTAACAGTGCACGTATTTTGATAATAAAATTCAATATACAATTCATAGCGAAATTATAAAATATAAAAAATCACCCTTTATTTGTGCAAATGAGTAGAAATCGCAAAAAATATCATCGGTTAATGCATTAAAAATCACATACAATTTACCAACTGACTATCGACTGTTTATCAACCACTTCCAATCGACTTAGATTATATATCAAGTTTTTTCAACACTGTACTTGAGAAGGTCGTGCAAAACTCACACGCCAATACTAGAGGCACGATATTTCAAAAATCCGTGCAATTGCAAGCATACGCGGACGACATTGACGTGATTAGTCGAAATCAGTGAGCCGTCAATGAAGCGTTCGCTTTTATTGCAACGGAGGCGGCAAAAATGGGCTTAGCGGTGAATGAGAGCAAAACAAAATATATGCTAATTTCAAGAGAGGACACACAACATCGACGACTCGGTCAGAACGTCACCATAGGCAGCTACAACTTCCAGGTAGTAAAGGACTTCATCTACATTAGCTCCCAAGTTAACATTGTTTGACACTGATTGTTAATATGTACAAATTATATTTTTGTATTCGTCCATATTTTTTCTGAGTTACTGTACAGTACGCGCACCAACCGCGCACTAGTACCATCTACACATCGCACCATCCGTACACCAGCACCATCTGCAGATCACACCACCCACCAGTTCGTTATATCATGTCATCACTACACAATAAACCCTTAGAGGCTGTTGATGAAGATGTATTGTTGGAGTTAGAGCTCGAATTCGGGAATTACGAGGATAAGTATTTTAAAGCACATTGCAGAATAATGCAGGTAATGAATAAACGACGGTCTGCTGCCAAGGACAATGATAAGTCAGTCGTTGAATCATTGCCAGAGCAGAAAATCAGTTATTAATCAAGTGAATTCTTCAACAATTAACTTGCCAAAAATCACTATCCCTTTGTTCTTGGGCAACTACAAAGATTGGCCATCGTTCCGTGACTTATTTACGGCCACAGTGGATTGCCAACCCACTCTCTCGGCTTCCCAAAAATTCCACTACCTAAAGATATCCCTCCGGGATGATGCTGTGAACTTAATTAAGTATATTCCAATCTTCGAGTCAAAATACATTGAAGCCTGGGAACGCATAGAAAGTAGATACGATCGGGTGCATTACGATCTTCGTACATTCAGACATTCTTATCCTTACCATCAATGCAATCGTATAATGCACAGACATTACGAAAACTGTCGGAAGTCATTCGTGGATTGAACTCAATTGATCAAACCGGTCGCGATCTGTGGATTATTTATTTGTTTGTTTTAAATAAAGTAGATACGAAACAAGCATGGGCAGCAGAGGTCAGGTCTCGTGGTGATTGTACTGTGCCGGAACTGTTGTTATTCTTACAAGTAAGATGTGATGCTATTGAATCATGCCAGTCGCTTATCCGCCCATTATCATCACAAAAACTTAATGGTCAGGTGCGATCGCATTTTGCTGCATCGTGTGAGAATAATTTAAAATGTCCAAAGTGTGAAGGTGATCGTATTTTACCACAATACTCACAATTTGTGTCGGCAGATGTTGAATCACGTCGTAACTTTGTAAAACAAAAATCCCTCTGTTTCAACTGTCGTAGTGGACATTCAAGTAAAAACTGTAGGTCCACATTTCGGTGTCGTGTGTGTAATTCCCGTCAACATTCGTTGGTTCATACCTCTGTGCCGCATGTCACATCATTGCCGACCATATCGCGCGATGCATTCACCAACTTATCCACTGGAGATAAGTCTTGTTCAAAACCCACAATCAGCAATCACTCGCTTGAGCTTGGACATCGTCGACAAACTATTCTTGTTACTTTACTCGCCTAAGCTCAAGACAACCAAGGAAATTTTGTAAATTGTAGAGTTTTACTTGATTCAGGATCAAAATGTTCATGTATAGCAGAACCATTTGCACAAATATTGGGCCTTCGTCGACATCACGCTCGCATACTAGTTCGCGGATTATCCGCCAACGAAGCAGGATATACAAGGGGGCGGCTTAAATTACAACTGCATTCATGTTTTAACATGAGCTGTGTGAGTGAGCTTAGTATGTGAGGACGTGTTTTAGTTTTGCTCAGTAATAAGTTTTTGATATACAAAATAAACAATTAAAAGATAGTGACTTTATTAAAACAATAATTTATTAAACAAAAAGTTCTTTTTTACACAACCATTTAACGTTTGTTTACATATATTTAATTGTCCCAAGATCTAAATTTTCTTTTCGAAATGTCTGTGTGCAGTCGATGTCATGAAGAGCTTCCCGCTGATGGAGAATTTGCGGTATGTTCCTTGTGCAACCGTAAACTTCACTTTATTTGCACTACGGTTACCGAAAAATCTTGGAGAACCATGGGTCAAAGAAGGGATTTGTGGAAGTGCCAGACCTGTAGGAACTGTGGAGACGTGGTACCAACGGCCACAGTAAGCAATGCGGTAGTATCAATACCACATTCGCAGCAGGCTCAACCGTCAAAAAGAATACGAGCACTCAGCAGTCCCGGCGGCTCCTCTAATGACGTCTCAGCTGACAATAGCTATGCTGTTTTAGCCGAAATCTGTTCTATGAGAGAACAATTTAAGGAAATAACAGCTAGCTGTGCTTTTTTATCAGCTAAGTACGACGAAATAAGTTCATATATGATGAAAAATGTAAATCTCATGGAAACCGTCACCAAAGAACTGAATGATCTTAAAGAAAGCAACAAAAAAAGGATGAAATTATTGAAAATATGAAAGATCAAATTCACACATTAGAGCAACAAACGATTAAAAACAACATTGAAATCAAATCCATTCCACCCACTAAACAGGAAAATCTAATTGATATTGTGAAGGCAATAGGAAAAACCATCAACTTCAACATAACCGACACTGATATCACCGACATATACCGCACAAAAACCAGAAATCCTGAAAAATCTGCTATAATTGCAACGTTCGCATCAAGCATTTCCAAGATGAAATTCATAAAACAAAGTCGCTCAACTCGCTCCGTCAGATTGAAGGCAGTAATGCAAAATACTAACAACAACGACCCAAGCGCAGCACTGCAAGATGCGACGGTGTATATTAATAATCAATTGACTTCACACTTCACATAAACACTTGATGTGGATGGCAAAAGAAAAGGCAAAGCAAGAAAACTGGCGATATGTGTGGGAGAATGCCGGAAGAATTTTGGTCAGACAAAATGAAAATATGCCGCCGATATTTATAAAAACACTAAATGATGTAAACAAAATTACACGCTCGCAATAATCTTACTAAACTGTCAACTAGAAGTACGAAACTGCGAACAGCTTACTTGTCAGCGTGAATTGTAGGGTAATAGATGGTTTTAGCGGCATTGATAAAAGAGAATTTGTGAACGGCAAATGCTGTTACTTATGTTTTAATATAAGATCTCTAAGAAAAAATTGGAATGATTTCTGCTTAAATGTAATGCAGTCCGAGAATGTTTTTAAACTAATAATCCTAGTGGAGACAAATATAGAAGACGAGGAGCAAGGCTTGTTTACTATGAATGGTTTTAAAACGGAATTTTTTAATAGAGACAATCGTAGAGGCGGTGGTGTCCTGATGCTTATTCGAAATGACATACAGTATGAACGAATAAATTCTGAAAGCGTTTCGTGCGAAAATATAAAAATTCGAATCGAGGAAGACAGCAAAAATAAGTACATTATGGGAGTATATAGACCACCTGGTTATAGTAAGAAGGAGTTTATTGAAGAATTCAAGAACAATGTAGGGCAACTGGATAAAAACGACGAGATTGTCATAATGGGTGACTTTAATATTAATGTGAAAGATCTGAGTTCATACGGTGTAATGGAATACCTAGAGATGCTGGCTTCACTAGGGTTGATGAATGTAATTACTGAGTACACGAGGGCTGATTTGAAAACTAGCTCAAAGTCGATAATTGATCATTTTCTAACAAACACAATGGATTACCACATTTACTCAGGTGTAATCGAATGTAGTATCACGGATCATTATCCAGTATTATACTTCGCAGGCGGAAATAGATCAGCATTAGAAGACAAATGGGTTAGTTCGTCATACATACGTAACATACACGTAACTGAACTCATTCGTCAAGCAAATTGGAACGAAGTTTTAAATGAAAGCGATGCCACTTCACTTTACCAAAAGTTCCTAAATAAAATGGAGGATATATATAAAAAGGCAACATCAATAAGATCAATAAAAAATAGAAGAAAACACAATCCATGGATGTCTCCCAACTTGATTGACAAATGCAGAAAGAGAGACGAACTCTACCGAAGGTGGAAAAACTATAGATTAAGCCGATCCTATGAAGTCGAATATAAGAACTACCGAAGTAAACTCAACAAAGAAATATCTACGCACAAATGGCTCTTTTACAACACTAAGTTCGGACAAATAAGATCAGACTCTCGTAAAACATGGAGTTTGATAAACGAAATAATGGGAAGAAAGAAACCCGGCTTCGACGAAATTATCACGAAAAACTTTCCCAATACAACAGGACTCACCAGTTTAACTAGTGAATGCGCCAAACTCTTCAATACGCAGGTCTTAAGTATAATACACCATTGTGATTTGAAAACATCGATGCACATCAACACTGACTTAGACAACTCAATTTATGTACAGGAAACACATATCTCAGAAATGTTAAACATCATTAATTCACTTGGTGAAAATAAGTCGCCAGGAATCGATAGAATACGTGCGATCGACATCAAGAGACATGCGGATATCTTTTCCCCAATTCTGTGCAAATTTGTAAATTTGAGTCTGATACAAGCTAACATACCAGACATTTTAAAAACAGCTGTTGTAAGGCCGATATACAAGGGTGGTGCCAAAAATCTTCTAAGCAATTACAGACCGATTTCGATACTGCCTGTCGTAGAAAAGTGCCTAGAAGAAGTAATTGTTAACAGGTTACAGAATTTCATCGGACAACATTCACTAATTCATAAGAGTCAGTACGGCTTCCAAAAAAATAAAAGCACTGGTAAACTTTTAGGAGAATTTGCCAATACCATCAACGAAAGCTTAAATAAAAGTTACCATGTACTAGTCTTGTTTATGGATTTTAGCAAAGCTTTCGACACGCTAAACCATACAAAGCTAATTCAAGCACTTGAACGCATAGGTATACGAGGACTAATGGCAAACTGGCTAAGAGACTATCTGAGCAACAGATCTTTTCGCGTTAAAATTAACGAGACATATAGTCCAAAAGAACCCGCTCAATATGGAGTCCCTCAAGGATCCAAGTTGGGCCCACTCCTCTTCATACTGTATACAAACGAGCTTCTAAGAATTTTCAAACTGAGCACTCCATTTGCTTATGCCGATGATACAGCGATTATAGTGCGTCACAGATCCTTACAGACAGCTATGGAAATTATGCAAGGGGAATTCGATTTAGCAGTGAAGTGGTGTCATGACAACGGATTGATGATCAACGCATCCAAAACAAAGATGATGCACATCAGAAGTCCTCAGTTTTAAGCTACCCAACAAAATATTTGGTATAGGAATGATAGCTGCAGTAGTTCAACCAGTTGCGTAATCGACATAGTAGACAGCTACAAGTATCTTGGAGTCATCATCGACAGTAATCTCTTATGGGATAAACACATTAACCAGTTGCGCATGAGCCTTAAAAGAGCTGTGTATGCGCTTACCCACCTTAAATATCACGCACCAACGTCAGTTCTTAAACAAGTGTACTTCGCCCTGTTTGAGTCAAAGTTAAGGTACGGTATATTGGCATGGGGCAACGCATCGAAGACACATTTACAAAAACTTCAGAAAATCCAAAATACAGCGTTGAAGCAAATATGTGCAGACAATCGTCGCAATGTCCCTGAAGAAGAAAGGCTGAATGTACTCCAAGTTGAAGATATCTTCAAGATGACTCTGATCCTCGAGTATTACGACGACAGCCGGTTTATATCACCAATCAATCACGAGAGAAACACAAGACGACGTGCTCAAGCTATGTTAGAAGTTCCACGATTCTACAACAACTATGGTAAAAAGCAGCTGAAATATAGAGTTCCAGAGCTATTAAACACACTCCCCCTAACTAAAAAATATAATTAACCTTAAAACTAGAAAAAATAAAATAAAGCAATTCTTATTAACCTCTAATTATTAATACAGTCAAAATTTTTGTTATAAATTTACACATTGCACTTACAAACACATAAACATGTTAACTTATGTAATACGAAGCTTACTTACCTAAATTTAATTTGCAACTACGTGACACAACCTTCTGCAGATAAGCCCCCTAGGCTTCGCAGAAACGTATAAATATTGTTAAGTTATTATAGACATAAATAAATAAAAATGTTCAAATGTTCAAAACTGTTCAAAACTCCTCGTCTTTTCGTAAACTCACTTCGAGTCTTCCTTCGCAACCCGTTGACATGTCATCGCGGCCGCAAATTTCAAATTTGGAACTAGCTCATCCTTCGTTTGACCAACCAGGTACTATTGATGTTCTGCTAGGAGCAGATAAGTTGTGGGGAATTCTAGAAGGAGATCAGATACGAGGTCCTTTAGGCACTCCGATAGCTCAAAGTACTTCGTTTGGTTGGGTAATATCCGGTGAAGTTTTCGATACTAACTCCTCAGTCCTCGATTTCGTCATTCCAATCACCTATTGATGTTAATCGATAGTTTTGCAAAGGTTTTGGGAATTGGAGGATATGGTACCGGCGGATAACGCATCGAGCCACTGCGCCGGTAGATCAGATCACCAAGCCAGCAGCAGATTACTCCAACAAGTGGCGACGGAGAAGAGGATGATAAGGCTTCAGCCGCAGCCAAATCTAGTTAAGCGGCCAGCGGTGAAAATCACACCACTGGCTCCAGCTGCGACGTCGTCAGCAGCAGCAACAACAGCTACAACCACGGCAGCGGCCAAACATACCGCAGCCTCAACAACAACAACTGCAGCACCATCAGCAGCCACAACAGCATCAGCAGCAGATCTGCACGTCGGCAGCTATCAGCAAAACAACAACATCAACAAACACGGCGTCAGTCGAATCATACGATCCAATTATGTATGAGTCGGCTGGAGGAGAAGAACGGTACTTGGACGCTGGTAACAGATACCGAGACCTACCATCCTCCGAGGCGGATGACGAGGAGGAGGATGTGAGGGAGCTTTCCGAAGTAGAGGATAGGCAGAAATTACTGGAGGAGCAATCTAGGGAACTAGCCGCTATCGCAAAGATCATGCGCGACAAGCCAGCGCCGAGAAAAGCAGCTGAAGCATCTGCATTGCAACAACAACAAGCAGTGCAGTCACAAGACAAGCAGAAGCAGAGAAAACAACAACAACAACAACAGCAGCAGAAGCCACAGCAGCAGAGGCCACAGAAGCAGAATCAACAACAGCAGAAGCAGAAGAGGGAGAGATGTCCCCCAATCAACGACTTCGGGTGTCGGCCGGAAAAGACCTCGACACTCTAGGTAAATGTGCCGTTAAAGGAATGAAGGGTCTAGAAATACCCTTCACCATTAAATATAGAATGCCCTTAAGGCACACTGTGTACTGTCAAAGTTGGATATCATCTCACGGTAGCGCTCACCATTCACAGTTACGTTACGATTCGCATCATCTTTGAAGAAGTAGGGTCCAATGATGCTACCAGCCCATACACCGCACCAAACTGGGACTTTTTCTGGATACATTCATAGCTCTTGCAATGCTCTCTTTTCAGCCAAAAATTAGCTTCGTCGTTGAACACAATTGAATGGAAGAAGCGCGTGGTGAACTTTCTTAACAGAGCACGTATTTTGATAATAAAATTCAATATACAATTCATAGCGAAATTATAAAATATAAAAAATCACCCTTTATTTGTTCAAATGAGTAGAAATCGCAAAAAATATCATCGGTTAATGCATTAAAAATCACATACAATATACCAACTGACTATCGACTGTTTATCAACCACTTCCAATCGACTTAGATTATATATCAAGTTTTTTCAACATTGTACTTGAGAAGGTCGTGCAAAACTCACACGCCAATACTAGAGGCACGATATTTCAAAATTCCGTGCAATTGCAAGCATACGCGGACGACATTGACGTGATTAGTCGAATTCAGTGAGCCGTCAATGAAGCGTTCGCTTTTATTGCAACGGAGGCGGCAAAAATGGGCTTAGCGGTGAATGAGAGCAAAACAAAATATATGCTAATTTCAAGAGAGGACACACAACATCGACGACTCGGTCAGGACGTCACCATAGGCAGCTACAACTTCCAGGTAGTAAAGGACTTCATCTACATTAGCTCCCAAGTTAACATTGTTTGACACTGATGGTTAATATGTACAAATTATATTTTTGTATTCGTCCATATTTTTTCTGAGTTACTGTACAGTACGCGCACCAACCGCGCACTAGTACCATCTACACATCGCACCATCCGTACACCAGCACCATCTGCAGATCACACCACCCACCAGTTCGTTATATCATGTCATCACTACACAATAAACCCTTAGAGGCTGTTGATGAAGATGTATTGTTGGAGTTAGAGCTCGAATTCGGGAATTACGAGAATAAGTATTTTAAAGCACATTGCAGAATAATGCAGGTAATGAATAAACGACGGTCTGCTGCCAAGGACAATGATAAGTCAGTCGTTGAATCATTGCCAGAGCAGAAAATCAGTTATTAATCAAGTGAATTCTTCAACAATTAACTTGCCAAAAATCACTATCTCTTTGGTCTTGGGCAACTACAAAGATTGGCCATCGTTCCGTGACTTATTTACGGCCACAGTGGATTGCCAACCCACTCCCTCGGCTTCCCAAAAATTCCACTACCTAAAGATATTCCTCCGGGATGATGCTGTGAACTTAATTAAGTATATTCCCATCTTCGAGTCAAAATACATTGAAGCCTGGGAACGCATAGAAAGTAGATACGATCGGGTGCATTACGATCTTCGTACATTCAGACATTCTTATCCTTACCATCAATACAATCGTATAATGCACAGACATTACGAAAACTGTCGGAAGTCATTCGTGGATTGAACTCAATTGATCAAACCGGTCGCGATCTGTGGATTATTTATTTGTTTGTTTTAAATAAAGTAGATACGAAACAAGCATGGGCAGCAGAGGTCGGGTCTCGTGGTGATTGTACTGTGCCGGAACTGTTGTTATTCTTACAAGTAAGATGTGATGATCTTGAATCATGCCAGTCGCTTATCCGCCCATTATCATCACACAAACTTAATGGTCAGGTGCGATCGCATTTTGCTGCATCGTGTGAGAATAATTTAAAATGTCCAAAGTGTGAAGGTGATCGTATTTTACCACAATACTCACAATTTGTGTCGGCAGATGTTGAATCACGTCGTAACTTTGTAAAACAAAAATCCCTCTGTTTCAACTGTCGTAGTGGACATTCAAGTAAAAACTGTAGGTCCACATTTCGGTGTCGTGTGTGTAATTCCCGTCAACACTCGTTGGTTCATACCTCTGTGCCACATGTCACATCATTGCCGACCATATCGCGCGATGGATTCACCAACTTATCCACTGGAGATAAGTCTTGTTCAAAACCCACAATCAGCAATCACTCGCTTGAGCTTGGACTTCGTCGACAAACTATTCTTGTTACTTTACTCGCCTAAGCTCAAGACAACCAAGGAAATTTTGTAAATTGTAGAGTTTTACTTGATTCAGGATCAAAATGTTCATGTATAGCAGAACCATTTGCACAAATATTGGGACTTCGTCGACATCACGCTCGCATACTAGTTCGCGGATTATCCGCCAACGAAGCAGGATATACAAGGGGGCGGCTTGAATTACAACCGCAATCATGTTTTAACTCCTCGTCTTTTCGTAAACTCACTTCGAGTCTTCCTTCGCAACCCGTTGACATGTCATCGCGGCCGCAAATTTCAAATTTGGAACTAGCTCATCCTTCGTTTGACCAACCAGGTACTAATGATGTTCTGCTAGGAGCAGATAAGTTGTGGGGAATTCTAGAAGGAGATCAGATACGAGGTCCTTTAGGCACTCCGATAGCTCAAAGTACTTCGTTTGGTTGGGTAATATCCGGTGAAGTTTTCGATACTAACTCCTCAGTCCTCGATTTCGTCATTCCAATCACCTATTGATGTTAATCGATAGTTTTGCAAAGGTTTTGGGAATTGGAGGATATGGTATCGGCGGATAACGCATCGAGCCACCGCGCCGGTACATCAGATCACCAAGCCAGCAGCAGATTACTCCAACAAGTGGCGACGGAGAAGAGGATGATAAGGCTTCAGTCGCAGCCAAATCTAGTTAAGCGGACAGCGGTGAAAATCACACCACTGGCTCCAGCTGCGACGTCGTCAGCAGCAGCAACAACAGCTACAACCACGGCAGCGGCCAAACATACCGCAGCCTCAACAACAACAACTGCAGCACCATCAGCAGCCACAACAGCATCAGCAGCAGATCTGCACGTCGGCAGCTATCAGCAAAACAACAACATCAACAAACACAGCTTCAGTCGAATCATACGATCCAATTATGTATGAGTCGGCTGGAGGAGAAGAACGTATACGGACGCTGGTAACAGATACCGAGACCTACCATCCTCCGAGGCGGATGACGAGGAGGAGGATGTGAGGGAGCTTTCCGAAGTAAAGGATAGGCAGAAATTACTGGAGGAGCAATCTAGGGAACTAGCCGCGATTGCAAAGATCATGCGCGACAAGCCAGCGCCGAGAAAAGCAGCTGAAGCATCTGCATTGCAACAACAACAAGCAGTGCAGTCACAAGACAAGCAGAAGCAGAGAAAACAACAACAACAACAACAGCAGCAGAAAGCACAACAGCAGAAACCGAAGCAGCAGAAGCCACAGCAGCAGAGGCCACAGCAGCAGAATCAACAACAGCAGAAGCAGAAGAGGGAGAGATGTCCCCCAATCAACGACTTCGGGTGTCGGCCGGAAAAGACATCGACACTCTAGGTAAATGTGCCGTTAAAGGAATGAAGGGTCTAGAAATACCCCTCACCATTAAATATAGAATGTCCTTAAGGCACACTGTGTACTGCAACTACATGGCAGTGCACAAGGCAATTAGTCAGGGGCTGGCGGAGGCAGGGATGGAGTTCTACTCCTATACGCCAAGAGTAGAAAAACTCCAGACCCTGCTTCTTAAGAGCATGGATCCCAATACGGATCCGGAGGACATCCTCGATCGTGGGCGTTAAGCCATTTGTCACTGCGGTGGCACGCAGGGAGAACAGGCGTCTGCCTATGTTCTTGGTACAGGCGACTCCCAAAAGCAATTTGGAAAACCTGAAGAGAATTAAACTCTGAGGGACTATTGCTATTCAATGGGAGTTATTAAGGAAATCGAAGCGCACGATTCAGTGTGCTCGATGCCAGAGGTTTGGGCATGCCGCAGCGAACTGCCAAATGGCGTCGCGCTGCGTGAAATGCGCGGGAACCCACAATAGAGGTGAATGTCCTTTAGGGACGGACAAGGTCGAGGAGAGGAGCATCCTCAAATGCGTTGTTTGCATTGCTAAAGGGCACCCTGCCAATTATCGGGGCTGTCCGAGGGTCAGCTCTAAAAGAAAAAGTTCGAAAAAAGGAACATAAAAACTGTAGGAGCAAGGTCTATGCCTCCCGCTGCAACTACCGCTGTTACGCCAGGAGTCTTCTATGCCCAAACGATATCAGGCAGACGACCGGCACAACAGACAGTGCCAACGGCAGCCTCGGTCCCAGGGGCCAGGCAGCCTGAGGCGAACACGGACATGAGCTCCATTTTGCTGGCAATACAAGCACAGATGGGTCAGATCCAAAAGAGCCTTGTTGAACAAAAAACGGTTCCTTCAACAAGCAACTCGACGGGACTTTATCTACTTGGAGCTGCTTGGCGAACAAACGCAACTGTCAATGTAGCTGCGCGTGCAGCTATCGACCTTAAGATGCTCGCGGTGAATGTAAATTCTTTAAGAGGGACAAATAGAAAACTCACTTTCGGCCACCTGTTAAGACCACAATCCTGATGTGATAATGGTTAGCGAAACGAAGCTCTATCAAATGCACAAGCTCAGGTATATTAATGATGTAATAGTTCGGAGAGGTCGCACCCACCATGGGGGCGGAGTCGTTCTTCCAATAAAAAAAACATTCCCCATAACATCATGAATAGCAATGAAGTGCGTAGATTCCAGTTAATAGATACTAGATACCTTGTTGAAATTCATAGATACACATTTTTACAAAATATTTAGGAAAGTACGCAGCCTGCACAGAGATTTGTTATATTATTTATATTTTACAACTGGAACATTATATATTATGAATTGAAGACAACATTTTGCAATGTAATGTTTGACTTATTTTAAGGAAAAACTATGATCAAAAACCTTAATTTAATATGTTTTATGATTAAAATTGTATTTAAAATATTGAGAAAATTATTTAATGAATAGGACAGTAAACATAAAATAAGTAAATAATATAATAAGTAAGTATATAGATATATATGGAATATAATACATAAATAATGAAATAAATAAATGTACAATATAAATAAATAATAAAGTAAATAAGAAATAAATAAATAATATAATAAATAAGTGAATAAATAAATAATATAATAAATAAATAAATAAATAAATAAATAATAAATAGTTGTGTACAATTAAAATGTTTATATACTAGTTAGATCTTAAAAATAAATCTTTCGTTTGTAGAAAATAGCCAAGGCAAATTCGTCATCATTTTTAAAGCTTTTTTTATAATTTGCTTGTGCTCAAGGGGTTATTAATACCCTTAATTGTCCGGGGTCAAGACACAGCATAGAGGGAGAGAGAGAGAGGAGGTGTCTGTGCACATTGGTCTTAAACATCTGCGGATTGTAATCTATTGGAAATATTGAGCTGGGAAGAGCATTCCATATTCGTGTAGTGCGGCTAAAAAACGAGTCTCTAAATTTCACTGTGCGCCCGAAAGCAGGCTTAAGGGTAAACTGATGTGCATTCCTGGCGAGACGTGTATTGCGGGTGAATTCAAGGAGAGGAGGAATGCAGTTAGCTAGCTCACTTGAGCATTGTTTGTTAAAATAACGATAAAACATGGACAAAGAAGACACGGTTCGTCGATGTTCAAGCGAGTCTAATGAACCCGCGATATCATTGTCTCCTATAAGTTCTATCGCTAGCTTTTGGATTCTATCTAGTAGGTGCAAGGTGGTCTTGGGGGCACCAGACCAGATATGAGCGTTATACTCAAGCTTAGGGCGAATATACGCCTTATAGATTAAAGCCAAATCAGAGGGGGTGAAGTATTTCTTGCATCGATTAAGGAAACCTAAACATTTCGCAGCATTTTTGGCGACCTCGAATATGTGATCGTTCCAACCAAGTGTTGTGTTGATGTACATACCGAGGATGGAAAGTTTTCCGGTTTCGTCGATACAAGCGCCATTCATGGATAATGGCTGATTATCAGGGGTTCGCTTTAGAGACAGCAGACAGCATTGAGTTTTGGAAGCATTGAATTCCACTCTGTTGTTCTTACCCCAGTTAATTATGCTGTCCAGGTCGGAATTCAATGTGCTTGACATACGCTGCCGTTCCAATATTACGTCCGAAGGGCAGGGTCGTGAATTTTGGAACGAATATGAAAAGCTGAGGGTGCTGTCATCAGCGAAGGAGTGGATTGGATTAGAAGTGGCAGACAGGAGATCATTTATAAAAATGAGAAAGAGTGTCGGAGACAGAACAGAGCTTTGGGGGACACCAGCATTTATTTTGTGGATGTCAGACTTGAACCCATCCAAAACAACTTGGATTGAACGGTTCGAAAGGTAATTTCTAATCCATAGAAGCAGAGATTCATCAACAACATAAGCACGCATTTTCGACAAAAAAGCTTGATGCCAAGCTCTGTCAAATGCTTTAGAAATATATTTAGCGCAACTATCTTGCTTTCGCCTGCATTGTGCAAAGATTGGTTCCACTTTTCGGTGAGATAAGCAATCAAATCACCAGTGGACCTGTTGCTGCGGAAGCCATACTGTCGGTCATTAAGAATCTGCCGCGATTCAAGATATTTCATAAGCTTACGATTTATCAGCGTTTCCATGACCTTAGAAAGAAGGGACGTGCTATGGGTCGGTACGAGGTGGGTGACGAAGATTCGCCCTTTTTAGGGACGGGCTGGAAAAATGCTGTTTTCCATCTACTCGGAAAGAGACCTGAAGAGTAGGATAGATGAAAAAGCTTACGCAGTGGTTTTGCCAGCGAAGAAGAACACCTCTTCAGAAGTATTGGGGGAATACCATCCGGGCCAGCGGATTTGTGCACGTCGAGATCTTTAAGTACTCTTGCAACTGTACGAGTGCGGAAGTGAATTTGTCCCACGGTGAAACCAACACTCTCGAGTACAGGTGGGGGCAAACTACAATCCGGCAGTGTTGAGCTGGCTGCAAGATGCGCCGCAAGCAGATTGGCTTTGTCCAAAGAGCTTACAGCTGGGTTTTCATTGTAAATGAGCGTGGGAATTGAGGACGAGACGGAATTCTTTATGTTTTTCACAAATGACCAAAAGTTTTTGCTACCCTTGGGACATTGTAGCACTTTTCGCCTCAACTTTTGTTCATAGTAGAATTTCCAATGTCGGATTATTGCATTGCAGTCATTTCTGGCCCGTTTAAACTTTTTCCGGTTTTCCTCAGTAGGGTTGGCTTTGTATAACCGGAAATTCAACTCTCTTATTCTGATAGCCTCTTTGCAGCTCGAGTCATACCATGCATTTGGTCTGGGTTTGATACACTTCACTCTATGCGGAATGAAGAATCTCATGCCCAGCTGAAGAATGTTTGCGATCATATCAGCAGCGGCATCCACGTCACTATCGAGGAAGCATAGTGACCAGTTAAAATTCCTAAAGAAGTTGTTGAGTCCGCTCCAATTGGCTTTCTCGTATAGCCATACTGTTCTTTTCGGAATTTGTTCTCTAACTGTTTGTGGCGAAAACGAGAAATTAGCTGATCCGAAACAGTGGTCTGACGAGCCTAGAGGCGACGATATGTCAACAGAATATATATCAGGATGAGAGGTGAGAAACAGGTCCAGTGTGTTGGCGGAATGATCTGCAATGTCAGGTATTCGTGTGGGCTCATTTACAAGCTGGGTCAGATTGTTTACCTCAGCAAAGATTTCAACGTACCTTCCTTCGGATGTTGTCTGGCCTGAATGTCGAACCCAATTAGAATTGTGTACATTGAAATCGCCCGCAATGGCAATTTCAGTGTGAGGATACAGGGAAACAATTCTTGAGATGGAATCGGATAGCGCATCAAATTCGTTAAAAGTTAAATTGCTATCCAAGTTTGGACTTCTATAAATAAAGCAGTAGTAGATTAAATGCTTACGGACATAGAATTTTAACCACAGAAAACTGAATTCTGGATTGGAACAGAGGCCGTATTGTGGTTGAAGTTGGTAAGCTACATCACTACGCACGTAGATGGCGAGACCGCGGTGTAAAAAGAAAAGCGGCACTAAGCTATATCCAGGCAGGTTCAAATCCGATAATTCGGTATTTTCGACTACCTGTTTTTCACTTAGCGCGTTTGTAACGGGATAAATGGACGCACACAGCAAAGAGATTTGCTCTGAGACCGCGAACATTGCTCTCATTAACTCTGAAATTTCCCATAGATTACAAAGCGGAGATACAAAAAACCAAACTCCGACTGAGTTAGGCAAAGCTAAGATCAGAAGTGTAAATTTAAATTAAGCTTCCAACAACAACCAATGTAGGTGTTATGCCCACACATTGGTAAGAGTTGGTCCACCAACAAATTCACACTTCTAAATCCGCTACGTCAGATGCTACGCACTCTCAGTCGCATCAACTCGCCTGATAAAATCAAACGGGTGTTGCGACCGAGAATGCGCAGCAGTGGCTTGTGATGGAAAGGGGCGAGAGGGAGCGGGCCGGACGCACTCCACACCGAGACACTTCACTGCACAGCACTACACTTGTTTTTTTTTATTATTATTTTTTTTTTATTGTTTTGGGGCACTCGCGATGTGTTTGTGGACCGCGGCAGTTTTTTTTTTTTTTTTCACGCACACGCGTAGTGCACCGGTAAAGCAAGTGCACTCGTCGGACGTTGGCACAGAACTCACAATTTTCAGATTTTTGAAGTAATTTAATAGGTGGCGCTATGGCTTTAGTAACACTTTCTTTCGGCGACATGTCACCGATGTCACCGGTTTCATTTTCATCTTTCATTTGCAAGAGATGATAATAATTTTTAAAAAACGTTTCCCTTGCTTAGACATTGCAGAGGGATTTTTAAACACTTTCGCGTTTGAAGATTTAGGATCTTCACTGCTTAGAATCCGTACTCGCTTCAGGATTTCAGACCGTTTCGATTCGTAAGAGAAGGAAAAATTCGTCTTGCTCTTATGAAAGCGCAACGAGAACTGATTCCAGTTAATAGAGACGTGCATCGCTCTCGGGAGGTAAGCGACTATATGTGATCGCTCTCTATGCACCCGATAACTTAAATTTCCATCACATTTTCATTTCAGAGCTCCAAGCTAGGCCTAAGTCAGGGCTCGGAAGAGAACTATTTTATCGTAGCAGGAGACTTCAACTCTAGGCATAGAGAAATACAAATTGTAACTGGTTGAGTTAGCATGATGAGTTGAGGGCAGACCTGCTTGCAACCGGGATACCATCACCCAGAATCGGGAATTATCTTGATCTACTAGTGTTGGACAGACGACTGACTTTACATCACATAGATAGAAGCACAAGGAATTTCTTAACCACGATAGAGTACGATAGTGATCATCGTGCTTTTTCAGCGGTTATCTAGATCGCGAACGAGGTGGTTGAACTAAGGGAATATGTCCAAAAAAAACCCTTATAATTACAATAAGGCTTGCTGGCCTCGATTCTCCAGGGCTTTATCCACTGAACTCCAGTCGAGTGCGATCAATCCACCAAAGATCAGAAACCTTAGAAAAGAAAAGGTTGATGGGTACCTCAAACGAATGCACAGCACCATAATACGTACAATGGACAAGACAATTCCGAAGGTAATGCACTCCGATGATATTGATGTTTATCGGAACACCAACATCGACGCACGTGAACAAAAGTAGACTCAAGAGTCAAGACTTAAACTCTTGCACATACGGTTTACAGACCCTGGAAGTCCGGAAGCTAGATCTCTGAAGTCTGAGATCAAAAACATACAAAAAATAATAAAAATCAATTACAATTTAGCTATAAACTTGCACTGGTGCAATAAAATCCAGGCTGTACAATCCAACAACCCGGGTATGTTCCCGCAAGTAAATAAAATATTCAGGAGGAAAGATCAAAAAAGTTGGGACAGATGGTATCCCGAACATTGTGCTTAGTCATCTCCCTCCGGCGGCAATTGACTTTTACACTACACTGTTCAACAACGCGCTCAGTAATGCTTATTACCCAGAATACTGGAAGCCAGCTGTTGTGCAACCAATCCCTAAACGGGACAAGGACAAAAGCATCCCGTCCAACCTCCAATCGATAAGTCTTCTTCCATGCATCAGCAAGGTCTTCGAAAATATTGTCATTCGACGCTGAAAACGTGTGTCGAGGACAACAATATTATACCGGACAACCAGTTTAGGGCGGGGCATCACACCACATATGCCGCGTCAAAACTGGTATCCGACATTCAATGGAACAAACATAAGAAAGAGTGTACGGGTGCCTGTCTAATCGACTTAGAGAAGGCGTTCGACACCGTTTGGTTAGAGGGCCTTTTCCTTAAGCTCGTTAGACTTACCTTACATAAGCCATTGCTATACATGATAAGCAATGGTTTACCTTACATAAACCATTACAACATGATAACAAGTAAAAAGTTCGTCGTTAAAAGTGGCGGTGTAACTTCTACCACAGTTTTTAATATCAATAATGGTCTACAACAGGGGACTGTTGGGTCCCCGATATTGTTTGCTAAATTCACTGCAGATCACCTAAGGTCAATACCGCACCTAATCGCGTATGCCGATGACCTTATGGAGTACAGATCAGGTCCTAAGGTAGAAGTCATTAATACCTTGTTGCAACGTGACTTCGATAACACTTTGAAATATTGCGATGACTGGAAGCTGCTTATCAACTTTCAGAAATGGGAAACTATCCTTTTCCGTACCCCGCTGACCAGGGCCTCAAGAGATACGAGCATAAACTGGAAGAAGTTCGGCATAGTTGACCCGCAGGGTCAGCCGTTAGCTGTGAAAACTGTAGTTAGATATCTCTGCATTTGGTTCGATCATTTTCTGTGTTTTGACAAACATATAGAGAAGGCTCTGACCAATGCTAGAAAAGCCTTTGCTGAGTTTTACAGCAGCCAACTTGATGCCAGGGTGAAGGTAATCTGCTACATGGCCATCATACGGTCTATACTGGTTTATGGTTGTCCCCTGTGGTTGAATGTGAGTTCTTCCCAGATGGAAAATATCAGGGTGTTCGAGAGACGGTGTCATAGGATTTGTCTCCGGTTGCATCGAACACCCGAGTCTGAGTACAAGAAGTAGTATTCTAACGAGGTCTTGTACAACATGGCAAGAAGTATGACTTCTACCAACAGTCTGATCTTCGGGGCTTATTAACCCAATATCATGAAATGGTCTGCCACAACGGCTTTGTTCCACCTAAAGCCTTCCTCTATTTGGATTCGATCGGTCTGATCCAGAACACAGAAGGATGCCCTGTAATTTACCACGTGGTACGCGGAACAGTTGACAGGCGACTCCTGTGATAAGGAGCGGCAGCATTTGCAGTGGCTTAACGGCAAACTTGCTTAGTTATAAGGTACATTAAGGGAACAAAAAAAAAAAAAAACAAATATACAACAAAAAAAATAAAAAAAGAGGTGGACAAGGGCGTGTGTTTATATATGTTACGCATATACATAGCACACACGAATTTGTGTACACGTCCGTAATGTTACGGACATTTATTAAGATTAAGTTAGGCTATATATGGTTAGGTTAATTTTTAATAGGGAAGTAAGTTTTAGGCTTAGATTTAGGTTAAGTAACAATAAGAATGTCTAGAGCTCCAAGTTTATCGATAGTTTTCTTGGCCGTAAGTAAAATATAATAAAGTTTGTCCTAAGCTTTATGTTACATAGATTAGATTATTTTGGAGTACCTGCGAAGGGTCAGTAAGATAGAATTAAGAACTTGAATTGTTAAATATTTAGATAGTTTATAGTCTAGTGTAAGTTATTATAGAAGCAAAAAAAAAAAATATATATGAAAAAAAAAAACACTTTTACTTACCACAACATGCAGCGCTTAAGCTTAAGCTTAGACAGTTCGACAACGAAGTTGGGAGTGGTTTTCGACGGCTCTGCAAATTACTCGCTAGGACAGTCAATTAATAGTCAACTATTAATTGGATCCGATTCAGCGGGATTTAATCGGTGTCTGTGCGTTTTCGACGGTATCGATACGTCTTCACCGCTGATATTGTGAAGATGTTTTGCCAAATATTCACGTTCTGAAAAAACTAGCGGATGATTATAAGAAAGACTACCCCACTGCATCGCGTGATCTGTTAAGTGACGTATATGTAGATGATGTCATGACCGGTAGTGCCTCCGTGGAAGGCTTGATTAGTTTACAGCGCGAATTGGTTGAGCTATTACCGAAAGCCAAGCTTCGAAAATGGACGTCGAATTACGGGCCATTGCTATCACAACTGACACAAGATGCGTGTGAGTTCTCGGGACTGACCCGGAGCAATCGAAGATTTGGATAAAGGTTCTTGGAATGTATTGGAGTCCTATCAGGGATGAATTTTCATTCCAAATGGGAAACACACGTCAAAACACAAAACCTACAAGACACCTGGCTTTCCGAAATATCACGGTTTTTTGACACATTAGGGTTCTTGGCTCCGTCGGTCATCTTATTCAAAATTCTTTTCCAAGAGCTTTGGTCATCGGAATTTTACTTAGGATGGGACGATCCATTGGCTGATGCCCGCGCTAACAAATGGCTTATTTACAGCAAAGAACTTCAGCTCTTCGATCAGATTCGGGTACCCAGAAACATATCACCTTTGAGATCTGAGAGTATACAACTTCACGGGTTTTCGGATGCGTCATCAGTAGCACACGCATCTGTTATATTCACTCGATATAAAACTGATACCGGTGAAATAAAAACAACTATCATCGCCCAAAAACGAAGTTGCCCCTCTAAAAACAGTCACGATCCCTCGCCTTGAATTGTGTGCGCCTCTTTTGTTGACTCGATTGTTTGTCCTAGTAAATTAATCGATGTCAATAACGATTTCTAAGATTTATGCTTGGTGCGACTCAGAGATCTTGCTACATTGGCTCTCATCGCCACCTCGCCGTGGAATACATTTATTACTAACCGAACTGCTGTTATCAAATCCAGTAGGCTGTGCATCGCGTGGATGCAATGGCTATCCAAATCGGAACAACACTGGCCTGTTTCCTCATTATGTGCACTGGAAACGATTTGTGAAGCAGCAACCAGGCGCACCTAGCAACGGTTACTCTCGCGGCATCGGCAGACAACGATACCCTACGAACTCTGATTGACAAGGCTTCGTCATGGAGTCGATTGCAAAGGATGATAGCATATTGTCATCGGTTTGTAACGAACTATAAGTTTGTGAAATGTGAATTTACAGGAACTCCAAAAGGCAAAACTCACAATCATCAAATATATCCAGCATCAGGCATTCATGAATGAAATTCAGCATCTTACCAGCAACAAAGATCTCCCAACAAAATCTCCACAGATCAAGTTATCACCATTCATTGACCAGGATGGAGGTCTCCGTGTTGGGGGAAGAATAAACCAAGCATCGGTTTCCTATAATATTAAACACCCTATTATTCCTTCTAATAATATTAATGTTACGTTTATTATAGTTAAAGATCTGCGACGTTCGTGATAGACAGCAATACTGGATATTGGGAAGTCGGAATTTGATCCGAAAGATAGTCCATTGCTGCAAGCCGTGCTTTATGCAGAGGAAACCACCCGGAACGGATTCATCAAAGTCGTCCATTCCCCAATTCAAGATGAGATTATGCCGGTCCACTTGAAACAAAGCTGCAACGTGGACGTCATCCTAAGTTTTCGAAGGCATGCATGGCATTATTTGTTTGTATTTCAACGAAGTGATAAGTGATAAGTGATCTTACCATTGAAACTTTCTTAGCTGCTCTGCGAAGATTTGTTTCACGTCGGGGAAAGTGTTAAAACATCTACACTGACAACGGAAGTAATTTCGTTAGCGCTCGCCGTTATCTGGATGAGATGCACGAGGTACTTCTTGCGCAAACCCCTAACGATGTTATCGCCGCAGCTCTTGCAGAAGATGGTATTGCATGGCACTTCATACCTCCATCGGCACCGTATTTCGACGGTTTATGGGAAACAGGAGTGCGATCCGTGAAGCTGCATCTTCGTCGTGTGATTGATGATACACACTGTTGACACTCTCTCGTCCTTTGAGTTCAATCTCAGACGATGGTATAAACCCACTCACTGCTGCACATTTCATCATAGGTGAACCATTAACTGCTAATCCTGAACCTACGCTGTTAGATGTCCACAAAATCGTCTAATACACTGGCAGCATTGTTTGAAACAGGGATTTTGGAAACGTTAGCAAATGGAGTACATTACCTCACTTCAAGAGCGTCCAAAATGGCAGCACACTCAAGCAGATATCAAAGTAGAAGTCAAATCCTTCATCTACACAGTGGCTACTTGGACGAGTCAAAGTTGTTTCTCCAGGTCCCGACAAGCATGTACGTTTTGCTTCCATTATGACAAGAAGGGTAGCTGTGTACGTTCAATAGGCAAATTGGCTGTGCTCCTATGTTCCTGAAACATCGTTCCAGGGGGGGCCGGGATGTTTAATGTAAAAATTATATTTCGAGTAGTAGAGCCCTCTGTAAAAAATTTATTTTACTACTTTATTAAAACAAAAGGTTTGACAACTAAATTCACGCAGTATTTTATTTATTTGTTTAAAACGAAAAAACTCAAAATTTTTAGTGACGACTTCTTCACTCTTTAATGCTTAACGAACGAATCAATTTCTCTTTTTCAATCTCTTCATCAAAAAAACGTTATCGATTTGACGTTTCTTTGTCTTCTCCTTTCTCTCGTTCTATTCTCGGGCAGCATTGCCAGCTGCCATATATTGATATTTCTTCACACTTCCCCCCGGTACAGCAGCTTCAGGATAAGATGATGATGTACCCTCTTTCTCCACCTCTATCACTGCTAATTTAACAGCTGGCCTTACTAATATTCCTTCTGCAGTTTGAACAACAGCGCTGCGTACTTGTCCATCTTTGCTTGTTCTCACCTCTAAAATTTTTTCTTTGGGGTAACTATTCCTTGGTAAGTTTTTGTCCACAATTAATACGATATTTCCCACTTTTAACGGTGAAATCTGCCTATGCCATTTTGAACGTAGAGTTAGTTCAGGGGCATACTCAGTCACAAACCTTTTCCAGCAATTGTTAGCAAACCTCTCTTTTGCTTGATAAGCATATTTTAGAACCTTCACACTATCACCAATTGCTGCCATTTGTTTTGTTGCTCCGTATGTTAGCCTTAAAAAATGATTCGGTGTCAATGCTTCGTGTAAATCACTTTCAAGGGGCATGTATGTAAGTGGCCTGGAGTTGACAATATTTTCTGCTGCAATTAAACATGTCCTTTATAGCGGATCCGAAGGTGTTCTAGTTGGTAACGAGTCGTATAAAGCCAATTTTAAAGATTTGACAAGTCGTTCCCATGCTCCACCCATATGTGGTGAAGCTGGAGGATTAAATTTCCATTGAAGTGTTTTTTTTTTTTTTTTTTTTTTTTCATAAATTTTTGTTTTATTTTATAATTCATTTACTTACATGCTAGACAAAAATTCTTAAAACTAGCTTAACTAACAAATATTCGTACGTCTAACCTACTGACCCTATACGGGTACTCTAAGCTATTCTCATAATAGTGTGGTATGTGCCTTTCGGCTTATGCAAATTTTTTTTTTTTACTGTTAAACGCACTGTTCCAGATTTGTATTAGCCAAGAAAAATGGTAAAAAAAAAACTTGGCTATATATATATCTATTTAACCTAACTTAAATTAGCTTAACCTACCATTAAAACTTAAAACTATCTTAACTATGTTCGTAACAGTACGAACGCGTGCACCAGGACGTATATGTTATGTATATGCCTAACATATATACTTTATACGGCCTGGTGCACCTGTTTTTTTTTTTTTTCATTTTTCTATATTTTACCTTACAACTACCTTAAACCTATGTAAGTTGGCCATTATGATCAACTATCGATCCATTTAGAGAAGCTAGCGACTGCGGAGACTGGTTTTGGTGCAACCACCAATAAAATTGCCGTTCTTTGGCAGACTCTCTCCTGTCTCGAGCTGAGATCGCTCTACTGAACCGGAGGAGATCCTCGTGACTGCGAGCGACGTCCCGTTCATATTGAAGTCGCCTGTCCACTGTTCGGCGTACGACGTGGAAGATTACAGGACATCCGTGTGGATCCTGTATTAGGCCAATTGTGTCAAGATAGAGGAACGCCTCGGGAGGAATAAAGCCGGTAAAGCGCACTCTCTCATGGTACATAACGTTGGGGTAGTAAGCCCCAAAGATCAGACTGTTGGACGAAGTCATAGCTCGTGCAATATGCCTTCTGGTCAGCTTGATAATAAAATTATCTATTCTGTTGAGGTTTGCCTCGTTGTACAGGACCTCATTGGGATAGTACTTCTTGTACTCAGACTCGGGTGTACGATACAAACGGAGACAAGTCCGAAGACATTGTCTCTCGAACAACCTCATCTTTTCCATCTGGGAAGGACTCACATTGAACCACAGTGGACAACCGTAGGCCATAATTGGCCGGATGAGGGCCATGTAGCAGATTACCTTCACCCTGGTATCAAGTTGGCTGCTGTAAAACAACCTCCTTGCCACAGCAAAGGCCTTTTTAGCTTTGGCCAGAGCAATATCTATATGTTTGTCAAAATACAGATATTGATCCAGCCAAATGCCAAGATACCTAACTACACTTTTCACATCTAAAGGGCGTCCCTGTGGGTCAACAATGCCGAACTTACGCCAGTTTGTGCGCGTATCCCATGATGCCATGTACAGCGGGGTTCTGAAAAGGATAGTTTCACACTTCCGGAAGTTGATAATCAACTTCCAGTCGTCGCAAAATCGCTTAATTTGATCGAAGTCACCTGCAGCAAGATATTTATTTCTTCGACCTTCGGACCTGATCTGTACGCCACTAAATCGTCGGCGTACGCAATTAAGTGCGGCATTGAACCTACCAGATCTGCAGTGAATATTGAAAACAGGATCGGCGAACCAACCGCTCCCTGTTGCAGACCGTTTTTGATGTCAAATACCGTTGAAGAAGTTACATCGCCACTTTTCACGATGAACTTTCTACATGTTATCATGTCATAGATCATGTACAGCAGTGGTTTACTTATGCCAAGCCTGACCAGTTTAAGGAAGAGGCCCTCCAACCAAACGGTGTCGAACGCTTTCTCCAAGTCAATCAGGCAAGCACCCGTGCATTGTTTTTTGTCTTTGTTCCATTGGATGTCGGACACCAGCTTAGACGCAGCATGAATGGTTTCATGCCCCGCCCTGAATCCGAACTGGTTGTCCGATATGATATTATTTTCCTCAACCCATTGTTTCAGAACTCGAATGACTATCTTTTCAAAAACCTTGCTTATGTAAGGAAGAAGACTGATCGACCGAAGATTTGTCGGAATTGATCTGTCTTTGTCCCGTTTAGGGATTGGTTGCACCACAGCTGTTTTCCAATGTTTCGGGTAATAAGCATTACTCAGCGCATTGTTAAACAATGTTGTGTAGATCTGCACCGCTTCGGGGGGAAGATGGCGTAGCACAATATTCGGTATACCATCGATTCCTATAGACTTTTTCTTCTTCAGCGAGTTAAAGATACCCTGGAGATCTTCTTGCGATATCAAGATGTGATTTCTGTCATTGGCGATGGCACTTTTTGCCATATTAACGTCATTGAACCTGGTGAAACCTCGATTCTCAGATCGCCATTGACTTATATCGTTACGAAGATTACTGTGGTTCAGCAGGGCTTCGTTCTCCAGTTCGTGATTCGGCCTACGAACCTCGTTTACCGTATACACTCGCTGGAATACAGCACCAATTGCTTTTACCTTCTCCTGGGGATCTTCAACCACGAAGAAGTCATTGTCCAACACTGCCCCATCTGGATCGATGCCAATTGTTGTGAGTAAGTGTTCGTTCTCTGTCGTCCTTGGAAGTCTAACACTCTGAATGTCGTTTTGATCTTTTCTCCGAAATATTTTATTTACTTGCGGGAACATACCCGGGTTGTTGGAACGTACAGCCCGAATTTTATTGCCCCAGTGCAAGCTAATAGCTATGCTATAATTGATACGGATTAATTGTTGGAGATTCTTGATCTCCGACTTCAACGCTCTGACTTCCGCGTTTTGAGGATCTGTAAACCGTCTATACAAGAGTTTTATTCTAGACAGCATCCTACTTTTGTGCACGTGAAGTGCGTCGATGGTAGCATTTCGATAAACGTCGCTGTCATCGACTCGTACAACCTTTGGGATAGTTTTGTCCATAGTACGTTTGATTACGTTGTCTATCTGTCTGAGGTACCTATCAACCTCCTCGTTTGTCAGGTTTCTGTTTGTAGGAGGATTGATCCCACTCGAACGTAGTTCCGTGGATAAAGCTCTGGAGAAGCGAGGCCATCGGGCCTTATTATAATTATAAGGGTGCCTCTGGACATATTCCCCCAGTTCTTCCACCTCGTTCGGGAGCTGAATAGCAGCGAAGAGTCCGCAGTGATCACTCTCGTACTCAATCGTAGTTAAGCAGTTCCGCGTGTGTCTTTCCACGTCAAGTATCGTCAGTCGTTTGTCGATTAGCAATAGATCCAGATAGGATCAGCTTCTGGGAAACGATGGCCTATCGGTTGCAAGCAAATCTAGCTTGAACTCAATATTGTGCTCTACCAACCAGTTATACAGTGGGGTTCCCCTGTCGTTATGCACTCTATTACCCCATTCTCTGTGCTTGGAGTTTAAGTCCCCAGCAATAATGTAATAGTTTTCCTCCGAGCTAAGTCGAAGGCTAGTAAAAAGAGTGTCGAGCTCTGAAATGAAGTTGCGATTGAGGCTTGGATTGTCAGCTGCATAGATCGCGATCACATATAACCGCCTGCCACCCTGGAGCGGAATGCGTGCAATACACGTTTCTATTACTTGCAATCTTCGCACTTCACTGCTGTACATGAACTTGTGACAAAGGCCTTTCTTTATTAAAAGAGCGACCCCTCCCCCTTGCAGAGATTGGGGCCGGTCTCTTCGAATTACGTGGTAATTCTTGTACCAGAGTTTGCGCGTCTGGTTCAGCTTAGTTTCGTTGGCCATAAGCACGTCTGGATTGTTCTTTTCGTTCAGTCCTAATCAGTGAATTCACATTCACTGCTAGGATCTTGAGGTTACTGGCTGCGTGCGCAGCCATTAAGATTGTGTGACGTTAGGCACGGCAAACAACGTCGAGTAGATGAGGTCTACCCGCGCTGCTTGCTCCTGGAACTGCTTTTGGAGCTGAGTGATCTGCCCCTGGATGGAGAGCAGGACCGCCTTCAGATCCAGCTCAGCTTCGGGTTGCCTGGCCACTGGGACCGGGGCCACCTTCGGCACTGTCTGTTGTACCGGCTGCCTTCCTGATGCCATTTGGGCGAAGGAGACTTCCGGTGTAACAGTGGTAGCTGGAACACGGGGCATTGGCCTCACTTCTACCATTTTTGTTTTCCTCTTGGCCTCTATAATTTTCCTGAGTTGTTGGACTTTTGGACATCCCCTATAATTTGCAGGGTGCCCATTGGTCTTGCAGATTACGCATGAAAGCCTGCTCCTGTCCTCGACCTTTTCAGTCCCTAATGGACATTCCCCTTGATTGTGGGTCTTTGCGCATTTGACGCAGCGAGACTCCATGTTGCAGTTCGCCGCGGCATGTCCAAACCGCTGACATCGAGCACATTGAAGTATGTGCTTTGTCTTTTTTAATGTATCCCATTTGACAGTTACAGAACCTAAGCGATTGATTCGTTTTAGGCTTTCTATTTTGCTGTCAGGGGTGACCTGAACAAGGAAGAACGGAAGTTTCCTGTTCTCCCTTTTCGTCACCGCAGTGGTGAAGGGCTTGACTCCTATGATCGAGACGTCGTCGCTCTGCGCCTGGCGCAGTTCAGCGAGGATCTCCTCGGGATCTGTATCGGGATCTATGCCCTTGAGGAGCATAGTCTGCAGCTTTTCCCCTTTTGGGGTATAAGAAAAAAACTCGGCCCCCGCCGTAGCTAGCTCTTCTTTTATAGAGTGATAGTCCGCTGCTGAAAAGCAGTGTACTGAGAGCCTTAACGGCCCTTTGTATTTTAAATAAAATGAATTTGACTTAATGGCCAACTTATATAGAACATCCAGATCCTTGGTCGCCATCCCAAAGACGTTGATTGGTGGGTATTTCTCCCTCTTAGGTACTGCCTGCTGCTGTTGTTGTTGGTGTTCCTGTTGCTGCTTTTGCTTCTGGTGTTGTTGCTGTATATTGACAGCTGGCGAACGTTGTTCCTTAGGCGGCTGTGACTGTTGCTGTGTCTGCAGTTGTTGTTGTAGTTTTTGCTGTGCTGCTGCTTCTTTGGCAGCTTTTCGTGCCTTCAGTTTTATTTGGAGATACTTTATGTGGGCATCAAGCTCCTCTCTCTCACTCTGCTTCGTCAGCAGCTCTTCGCGTTCATCTTCTTCTTCGTCATCGGATTCTGATGACGTGAGATCACGATATCGGTTACGGCTGCCTCCGTAAGAAAATCTCAATCATTATCCAGTTGTGGTAAATGATTTTTTGCTGAGGTCGAAGCTATGTCTGCTGCTGCTGTCGCTCTTGTTGTTGCTGCTATTGCGGTTGGTGTTGCTGCTGCTGTTGTTGTTGCTGCTACTGTTGTTGTAGCTGCTGTAGTTGTTGTAGCTTCTGCAGTTGTTGCAGCTGCTGCGCTTATTGTTGCTGGTGTTCCCTCTCTAACTTTAATGTCACCTGAGGTGACGGTGGAATGGCGCTTCACAACATTCAGTTGTGGGGGAAGTTTCTTCCTCCTTTTTTTCCCCTCCCCGGAGTGCGATGACTGGTGGCCTGATGTACCAGCCTGGTGGTCTGATGCGTCAAGCACCGCTTCATCACTTTTGCCCGCTTTTTGGAGAGCGGACCGCTCTCTCGAAGACATCGGGACTTAGTCACCAATTAATTTTGATTTTTTTTTAAGAGAAAAAAAAAAAAACAAGCGATTGCTTTTTGTGGTATTCGAACCCACGACCCGGAGATTACTGTCACCGCGGTGTAGCACTACTTCCACTAAGCCACACTATTGGCTTGCAAATTAATATCTCTTTACGTACTTATATTAATTCTCGAATTCGCACTAAGCCGAAACACGTCTGATTCGTTTGGAGGTCTGTTAACGACTGTCCATTGAAGTGTAGGACTCACGAAATGTTGGGCTACTTTGTCCATGTTGATTGATTTTAATGATTCTTGTAACATCCTCTCTGCGCCAATGAAATTTGTGCCTCTATCGCTGTAAATAACTTTGGGAAATCCACGACGGTTTATGAAATCATTAAAGCAGAGTATAAAGGAGTCCGCGTCTAGCTTATATGCTATTTCAACATGCACTGCTCTTATGGTAAGGCATGTAAATATAACGCCCCATCGTTTCTCTACTCGACGCCCAATTGCTACAGTTAATGGCCCGAAGTAATCAACACCCACATGCGAAAAGGGTTCAGCAAAGGCAGCCAATCTTGCAGTTGGAAGTGGTGCCATTTCAGGCTCCTGCGGTTTTGCCTTTCTAATTTTACAAAATTGACAAGAACTTTGAATTTTCTTTAAAACGCACCTGAGTTTTGGAATCCAATAGCACTGCCGTATTTGATTGACCACACTTTCGTTGTTGGAATGCAGGAATTCTTCATGTACACGTTGAACAAGTAAGCGAGTTATGTAGTGATCTTTTGGTAAGATGATTGGTCTTTTGGCATCCTCTGCAATAAATTCGGCAGCTTCGGTTCTTCCTCTTACCCTTAACAGGCCTTCTTCGTCAAGAAATGGTGATAGTCTGAATAAGGAACTGCCATGAGCAACTGTGACTTGAAGCCCCTGTCGATCCGCTGGAGATGTTTTTCCAATTTTATTTATTTCACGACAGTAAGCCTCCCTCTGAACCAACTTGAAGATTAATATTTCCGCTTGATGTAATTCTGCGCTTGTTAGAATACCTTTACTTTTACTGTAGCAATCGGTGATCGTGGTGTTGTATATAAATCAGATTACATATGCTACGGTGTTAAGTAGACGTTTCCACTTCGAAAATCTGTTGAAATCTATAAGCTGTGATTCGTCAGCGTGTATGTTTATCCGCTCCTCTGATGTTTCATGAAACACGAAGTTATCTTCTGGCCACTTGGATTCTTCCAACAGCAAGTAAGCAGGCCCATTAAACCAGCGATCCTTTGCATCCAATTTCGGGAGTTTAGTCCATTTAGTACCATCATCTGCAACGTTATTTTTAGTGGTTACATAACGCCAGGACTTTACATTTGAGTTTTCTTGGATTTCCGAAACTCGAAATGCTACAAATTTGGTGAACCTTCTTGGATCTTCTCTTATCCAGCTTAACGTTACCTTTGAGTCGCACCAGAAAATGACCTTGTCGATTACTGTAGTAAGTTCATTCTTAATACTTTTGGCGAATCTGCATCCCATAACTGCTGCATCTAATTCCAATCTTGGTATTGAACGAAGCTTTAATGGCGCTACCTTTGTTTTAGCTCCGACCAAAGCACATTCCACTTGGTTTTCTCTTTCGATTCGCAAATAGCAGACAGCAGCACATGCTTTTTCACTTGCATCTACAAAAACATGCAACTGAGCTCTTGCCTCCTTCCAACATGAAAGGCTCTTCAGATAACATCGTGGTATGGGCAAATGTTCTACCATTGGAAGCACCCTTAGCCAGTTTTTCCACAGGTCGTATTGCTCATCTTGAATAGTCTCGTCCCACTGTATTCCACTTCGCCAGATCTCCTGCAGAATAATTTTAAGATACACCAAAAAATGTGCAATTAGTCCCAGTGGATCATATATTGACATTAATATTTTTAATATTTCTCTCTTCGTTGGCCGCTTTTCCCCTTTTAACACCGATGAATTTTCTTTATTGTAGCAAAGCGAATATGTGTACTCATCACTCTTTATACACCACCACATTCCCAGTACCTTTTCTCTTTCCCTTCTGCATTCAAAGAAAGATCGACATTATCTGTTGGCGTTTCGGAGTTTAGTATACTTTTATGGAGTTGGATTTCCAATTTCTGATTTCAAAACCCGCTCGTTTATGAATGTTAATCACTTCCCTTGCTAACTGCACGGCTTCTTCGTCAGTGTCGACACTATCTAGCAAATCATCAACGTAATGATAGCTTGTTATGCATCTCACCGCTCGTGGATATCTGTCAATGAAGTGTAATGCATTTTCGTTTTTTACATACTGTGCACAACTAGGAGAGCATGTCGCTCCAAACGTCATGACCTGCATCACGTATGTATCTGGTTCATTTTCTTCTACGCAATCTCTCCATAGGAATCGCAAAAAACGTTGACCGTTTTCAGCAATATTTATCTGATGGAACATTTCTTTTATATCTGCGGCTATGGATACTCTTCTCTCTCTACTACGTAGAAGCACACCCAATAATGATGCATTCCAGTCAACGCCCTTCATCAACAATGTATTTAATGATATTCCACTAACCTTGGCAGCTGCATCCCATACGATACGCACCTTCTCCGGTTTGTTGGGATTTCTAACAGGGAATATTGGCAAGTACCATGCTTTCTGATGAGATTTCAGAAGTTCTTGTGGGTTAAGCTTTGGCCTCGTACTGTCTAATTTGCTGTTTAATGTTTTCCGCCAGTTCAGGGCATATTTTTAGGCGTTTCTCCAGGCAAATCAATCGACGAATAGCCATAGGACGGCTATCTGGCAAGTTGATATTCTTGTACCGCCATAACAAGCCTATTTCGTAGCGATTCCCCAAATGTTTGGCTGGTGTTGATAATATCAGCTTAGAACGCTCTTCCTCCTGCTTTTGTTTCTCATCCTTCTGCCCAGAGATGCCCAAGCTGTCTATGGAAATATATTCTTTTATTAAATCATTTATATATCAAACTCAGTATCTGTTTTCTGTTGACATTCGCACACATGGAAACTGTAATGGAATTTATCATTGTCATTTTCGATTCCGCTCGCAGAAAAAATGGTCCACCCCAAACGACATTTTGCTGCTACAGGTTCATCTTCAGCAGCTTCTTTGATACGAAGTGGAATTGCAACCTTCCAATTTCTCAGGCCAATAAGAATTCCAGATTTAGCATTGGTATACGAATGAACTGGAAGATTGCGGAGATGAATATATCTTTTAGACAGCTCGTTGTAGTTTAATGATTGTGATGGTAGATTTAACGATTGCACAGTTCGCACATTTGACAACAGAAACTTCTTTGCAGACTTGAAAATGCCTGATATGTTTAAATTCACCCTTCTCGAATCATTCTCCATCCTTGTTATTTCTGAGGTCCATTTAAGGCACAGTGGATCTTCTTCACCCTCGAGATCCAATTGTTTTGCTAACTCATCGCTGATAAGAGAGCTTGATGATCCCTCGTCGAGAAATGCAAAACTTCTCACTGTCTTTTGTTTGAGAGGATGATGTTTCTTTCCACAGTCCTTTGTGCATAACACTGGTCTTTTACATTTAAACGGATGCTTATTCAGGCATTGGCGACACAGGTTCAATTCCTTAACAACTTCCCACCGGTTGGATGTATTCATATTTATAGCACATAGCACACACGAATTTGTGTACACGTCCGTAATGTTACGGACATTTATTAAGATTAAGTTAGGCTATATATGGTTAGGTTAATTTTTAATAGGGAAGTAAGTTTTAGGCTTAGATTTAGGTTAAGTAACAATAAGAATGTCTAGAGCTCCAAGTTTATCGATAGTTTTCTTGGCCGTAAGTAAAATATAATAAAGTTTGTCCTAAGCTTTATGTTACATAGATTAGATTATTTTGGAGTACCTGCGAAGGGTCAGTAAGATAGAATTAAGAACTTGAATTGTTAAATATTTAGATAGTTTATAGTCTAGTGTAAGTTATTATAGAAGCAAAAAAAAAAAATATATATGAAAAAAAAAAACACTTTTACTTACCACAACATGCAGCGCTTAAGCTTAAGCTTAGACAGTTCGACAACGAAGTTGGGAGTGGTTTTCGACGGCTCTGCAAATTACTCGCTAGGACAGTCAATTAATAGTCAACTATTAATTGGATCCGATTCAGCGGGATTTAATCGGTGTCTGTGCGTTTTCGACGGTATCGATACGTCTTCACCGCTGATATTGTGAAGATGTTTTGCCAAATATTCACGTTCTGAAAAAACTAGCGGATGATTATAAGAAAGACTACCCCACTGCATCGCGTGATCTGTTAAGTGACGTATATGTAGATGATGTCATGACCGGTAGTGCCTCCGTGGAAGGCTTGATTAGTTTACAGCGCGAATTGGTTGAGCTATTACCGAAAGCCAAGCTAGAACTTCGAAAATGGACGTCGAATTACGGGCCATTGCTATCACAACTGACACAAGATGCGTGTGAGTTCTCGGGACTGACCCGGAGCAATCGAAGATTTGGATAAAGGTTCTTGGAATGTATTGGAGTCCTATCAGGGATGAATTTTCATTCCAAATGGGAAACACACGTCAAAACACAAAACCTACAAGACACCTGGCTTTCCGAAATATCACGGTTTTTTGACACATTAGGGTTCTTGGCTCCGTCGGTCATCTTATTCAAAATTCTTTTCCAAGAGCTTTGGTCATCGGAATTTTACTTAGGATGGGACGATCCATTGGCTGATGCCCGCGCTAACAAATGGCTTATTTACAGCAAAGAACTTCAGCTCTTCGATCAGATTCGGGTACCCAGAAACATATCACCTTTGAGATCTGAGAGTATACAACTTCACGGGTTTTCGGATGCGTCATCAGTAGCACACGCATCTGTTATATTCACTCGATATAAAACTGATACCGGTGAAATAAAAACAACTATCATCGCCCAAAAACGAAGTTGCCCCTCTAAAAACAGTCACGATCCCTCGCCTTGAATTGTGTGCGCCTCTTTTGTTGACTCGATTGTTTGTCCTAGTAAATTAATCGATGTCAATAACGATTTCTAAGATTTATGCTTGGTGCGACTCAGAGATCTTGCTACATTGGCTCTCATCGCCACCTCGCCGTGGAATACATTTATTACTAACCGAACTGCTGTTATCAAATCCAGTAGGCTGTGCATCGCGTGGATGCAATGGCTATCCAAATCGGAACAACACTGGCCTGTTTCCTCATTATGTGCACTGGAAACGATTTGTGAAGCAGCAACCAGGCGCACCTAGCAACGGTTACTCTCGCGGCATCGGCAGACAACGATACCCTACGAACTCTGATTGACAAGGCTTCGTCATGGAGTCGATTGCAAAGGATGATAGCATATTGTCATCGGTTTGTAACGAACTATAAGTTTGTGAAATGTGAATTTACAGGAACTCCAAAAGGCAAAACTCACAATCATCAAATATATCCAGCATCAGGCATTCATGAATGAAATTCAGCATCTTACCAGCAACAAAGATCTCCCAACAAAATCTCCACAGATCAAGTTATCACCATTCATCGACCAGGATGGAGGTCTCCGTGTTGGGGGAAGAATAAACCAAGCATCGGTTTCCTATAATATTAAACACCCTATTATTCCTTCTAATAATATTAATGTTTCGTTTATTATAGTTAAAGATCTGCGACGTTCGTGATAGACAGCAATACTGGATATTGGGAAGTCGGAATTTGATCCGAAAGATAGTCCATTGCTGCAAGCCGTGCTTTATGCAGAGGAAACCACCCGGAACGGATTCATCAAAGTCGTCCATTCCCCAATTCAAGATGCGATTATGCCGGTCCACTTGAAACAAAGCTGCAACGTGGACGTCATCCTAAGTTTTCGAAGGCATGCATGGCATTATTTGTTTGTATTTCAACGAAGTGATAAGTGATAAGTGATCTTACCATTGAAACTTTCTTAGCTGCTCTGCGAAGATTTGTTTCACGTCGGGGAAAGTGTTAAAACATCTACACTGACAACGGAAGTAATTTCGTTAGCGCTCGCCGTTATCTGGATGAGATGCACGAGGTACTTCTTGCGCAAACCCCTAACGATGTTATCGCCGCAGCTCTTGCAGAAGATGGTATTGCATGGCACTTCATACCTCCATCGGCACCGTATTTCGACGGTTTATGGGAAACAGGAGTGCGATCCGTGAAGCTGCATCTTCGTCGTGTGATTGATGATACACACTGTTGACACTCTCTCGTCCTTTGAGTTCAATCTCAGACGATGGTATAAGCCCACTCACTGCTGCACATTTCATCATAGGTGAACCATTAACTGCTAATCCTGAACCTACGCTGTTAGATGTCCACAAAATCGTCTAATACACTGGCAGCATTGTTTGAAACAGGGATTTTGGAAACGTTAGCAAATGGAGTACATTACCTCACTTCAAGAGCGTCCAAAATGGCAGCACACTCAAGCAGATATCAAAGTAGAAGTCAAATCCTTCATCTACACAGTGGCTACTTGGACGAGTCAAAGTTGTTTCTCCAGGTCCCGACAAGCATGTACGTTTTGCTTCCATTATGACAAGAAGGGTAGCTGTGTACGTTCAATAGGCAAATTGGCTGTGCTCCTATGTTCCTGAAACATCGTTCCAGGGGGGGCCGGGATGTTTAATGTAAAAATTATATTTCGAGTAGTAGAGCCCTCTGTAAAAAATTTATTTTACTACTTTATTAAAACAAAAGGTTTGACAACTAAATTCACGCAGTATTTTATTTATTTGTTTAAAACGAAAAAACTCAAAATTTTTAGTGACGACTTCTTCAGTCTTTAATGCTTAACGAACGAATCAATTTCTCTTTTTCAATCTCTTCATCAAAAAACGGTTATCGATTTGACGTTTCTTTGTCTTCTCCTTTCTCTCGTTCTATTCTCGGGCAGCATTGCCAGCTGCCATATATTGATATTTCTTCACACTTCCCCCCGGTACAGCAGCTTCAGGATAAGATGATGATGTACCCTCTTTCTCCACCTCTATCACTGCTAATTTAACAGCTGGCCTTACTAATATTCCTTCTGCAGTTTGAACAACAGCGCTGCGTACTTGTCCATCTTTGCTTGTTCTCACCTCTAAAATTTTTTCTTTGGGGTAACTATTCCTTGGTAAGTTTTTGTCCACAATTAATACGATATTTCCCACTTTTAACGGTGAAATCTGCCTATGCCATTTTGAACGTAGAGTTAGTTCAGGGGCATACTCAGTCACAAACCTTTTCCAGCAATTGTTAGCAAACCTCTCTTTTGCTTGATAAGCATATTTTAGAACCTTCACACTATCATCAATTGCTGCCATTTGTTTTGTTGCTCCGTATGTTAGCCTTAAAAAATGATTCGGTGTCAATGCTTCGTGTAAATCACTTTCAAGGGGCATGTATGTAAGTGGCCTGGAGTTGACAATATTTTCTGCTGCAATTAAACATGTCCTTTATAGCGGATCCGAAGGTGTTCTAGTTGGTAACGAGTCGTATAAAGCCAATTTTAAAGAGTTGACAAGTCGTTCCCATGCTCCACCCATATGTGGTGAAGCTGGAGGATTAAATTTCCATTGAAGTGTTTTTTTTTTTTTTTTTTTTTTTTTCATAAATTTTTGTTTTATTTTATAATTCATTTACTTACATGCTAGACAAAAATTCTTAAAACTAGCTTAACTAACAAATATTCGTACGTCTAACCTACTGACCCTATACGGGTACTCTAAGCTATTCTCATAATAGTGTGGTATGTGCCTTTCGGCTTATGCAAATTTTTTTTTTTTACTGTTAAACGCACTGTTCCAGATTTGTATTAGCCAAGAAAAATGGTAAAAAAAAAAACTTGGCTATATATATATCTATTTAACCTAACTTAAATTAGCTTAACCTACCATTAAAACTTAAAACTATCTTAACTATGTTCGTAACAGTACGAACGCGTGCACCAGGATGTATATGTTATGTATATGCCTAACATATATACTTTATACGGCCTGGTGCACCTGTTTTTTTTTTTTTTTCATTTTTCTATATTTTACCTTACAACTACCTTAAACCTATGTAAGTTGGCCATTATGATCAACTATCGATCCATTTAGAGAAGCTAGCGACTGCGGAGACTGGTTTTGGTGCAACCACCAATAAAATTGCAGTTCTTTGGCAGACTCTCTCCTGTCTCGAGCTGAGATCGCTCTACTGAACCGGAGGAGATCCTCGTGACTGCGAGCGACGTCCCGTTCATATTGAAGTCGCCTGTCCACTGTTCGGCGTACGACGTGGAAGATTACAGGACATCCGTGTGGATCCTGTATTAGGCCAATTGTGTCAAGATAGAGGAACGCCTCGGGAGGAATAAAGCCGGTAAAGCGCACTCTCTCATGGTACATAACGTTGGGGTAGTAAGCCCCAAAGATCAGACTGTTGGACGAAGTCATAGCTCGTGCAATATGCCTTCTGGTCAGCTTGATAATAAAATTATCTATTCTGTTGAGGTTTGCCTCGTTGTACAGGACCTCATTGGGATAGTACTTCTTGTACTCAGACTCGGGTGTACGATACAAACGGAGACAAGTCCGAAGACATTGTCTCTCGAACAACCTCATCTTTTCCATCTGGGAAGGACTCACATTGAACCACAGTGGACAACCGTAGGCCATAATTGGCCGGATGAGGGCCATGTAGCAGATTACCTTCACCCTGGTATCAAGTTGGCTGCTGTAAAACAACCTCCTTGCCACAGCAAAGGCCTTTTTAGCTTTGGCCAGAGCAATATCTATATGTTTGTCAAAATACAGATATTGATCCAGCCAAATGCCAAGATACCTAACTACACTTTTCACATCTAAAGGGCGTCCCTGTGGGTCAACAATGCCGAACTTACGCCAGTTTGTGCGCGTATCCCATGATGCCATGTACAGCGGGGTTCTGAAAAGGATAGTTTCACACTTCCGGAAGTTGATAATCAACTTCCAGTCGTCGCAAAATCGCTTAATTTGATCGAAGTCACCTGCAGCAAGATATTTATTTCTTCGACCTTCGGACCTGATCTGTACGCCACTAAATCGTCGGCGTACGCAATTAAGTGCGGCATTGAACCTACCAGATCTGCAGTGAATATTGAAAACAGGATCGGCGAACCAACCGCTCCCTGTTGCAGACCGTTTTTGATGTCAAATACCGTTGAAGAAGTTACATCGCCACTTTTCACGATGAACTTTCTACATGTTATCATGTCATAGATCATGTACAGCAGTGGTTTACTTATGCCAAGCCTGACCAGTTTAAGGAAGAGGCCCTCCAACCAAACGGTGTCGAACGCTTTCTCCAAGTCAATCAGGCAAGCACCCGTGCATTGTTTTTTGTCTTTGTTCCATTGGATGTCGGACACCAGCTTAGACGCAGCATGAATGGTTTCATGCCCCGCCCTGAATCCGAACTGGTTGTCCGATATGATATTATTTTCCTCAACCCATTGTTTCAGAACTCGAATGACTATCTTTTCAAAAACCTTGCTTATGTAAGGAAGAAGACTGATCGACCGAAGATTTGTCGGAATTGATCTGTCTTTGTCCCGTTTAGGGATTGGTTGCACCACAGCTGTTTTCCAATGTTTCGGGTAATAAGCATTACTCAGCGCATTGTTAAACAATGTTGTGTAGATCTGCACCGCTTCGGGGGGAAGATGGCGTAGCACAATATTCGGTATACCATCGATTCCTATAGACTTTTTCTTCTTCAGCGAGTTAAAGATACCCTGGAGATCTTCTTGCGATATCAAGATGTGATTTCTGTCATTGGCGATGGCACTTTTTGCCATATTAACGTCATTGAACCTGGTGAAACCTCGATTCTCAGATCGCCATTGACTTATATCGTTACGAAGATTACTGTGGTTCAGCAGGGCTTCGTTCTCCAGTTCGTGATTCGGCCTACGAACCTCGTTTACCGTATACACTCGCTGGAATACAGCACCAATTGCTTTTACCTTCTCCTGGGGATCTTCAACCACGAAGAAGTCATTGTCCAACACTGCCCCATCTGGATCGATGCCAATTGTTGTGAGTAAGTGTTCGTTCTCTGTCGTCCTTGGAAGTCTAACACTCTGAATGTCGTTTTGATCTTTTCTCCGAAATATTTTATTTACTTGCGGGAACATACCCGGGTTGTTGGAACGTACAGCCCGAATTTTATTGCCCCAGTGCAAGCTAATAGCTATGCTATAATTGATACGGATTAATTGTTGGAGATTCTTGATCTCCGACTTCAACGCTCTGACTTCCGCGTTTTGAGGATCTGTAAACCGTCTATACAAGAGTTTTAGTCTAGACAGCATCCTACTTTTGTGCACGTGAAGTGCGTCGATGGTAGCATTTCGATAAACGTCGCTGTCATCGACTCGTACTACCTTTGGGATAGTTTTGTCCATAGTACGTTTGATTACGTTGTCTATCTGTCTGAGGTACCTATCAACCTCCTCGTTTGTCAGGTTTCTGTTTGTAGGAGGATTGATCCCACTCGAACGTAGTTCCGTGGATAAAGCTCTGGAGAAGCGAGGCCATCGGGCCTTATTATAATTATAAGGGTGCCTCTGGACATATTCCCCCAGTTCTTCCACCTCGTTCGGGAGCTGAATAGCAGCGAAGAGTCCGCAGTGATCACTCTCGTACTCAATCGTAGTTAAGCAGTTCCGCGTGTGTCTTTCCACGTCAAGTATCGTCAGTCGTTTGTCGATTAGCAATAGATCCAGATAGGATCCGCTTCTGGGAAACGATGGCCTATCGGTTGCAAGCAAATCTAGCTTGAACTCAATATTGTGCTCTACCAACCAGTTATACAGTGGGGTTCCCCTGTCGTTATGCACTCTATTACCCCATTCTCTGTGCTTGGAGTTTAAGTCCCCAGCAATAATGTAATAGTTTTCCTCCGAGCTAAGTCGAAGGCTAGTAAAAAGAGTGTCGAGCTCTGAAATGAAGTTGCGATTGAGGCTTGGATTGTCAGCTGCATAGATCGCGATCACATATAACCGCCTGCCACCCTGGAGCGGAATGCGTGCAATACACGTTTCTATTACTTGCAATCTTCGCACTTCACTGCTGTACATGAACTTGTGACAAAGGCCTTTCTTTATTAAAAGAGCGACCCCTCCCCCTTGCAGAGATTGGGGCCGGTCTCTTCGAATTACGTGGTAATTCTTGTACCAGAGTTTGCGCGTCTGGTTCAGCTTAGTTTCGTTGGCCATAAGCACGTCTGGATTGTTCTTTTCGTTCAGTCCTAATCAGTGAATTCACATTCACTGCTAGGATCTTGAGGTTACTGGCTGCGTGCGCAGCCATTAAGATTGTGTGACGTTAGGCACGGCAAACAACGTCGAGTAGATGAGGTCTACCCGCGCTGCTTGCTCCTGGAACTGCTTTTGGAGCTGAGTGATCTGCCCCTGGATGGAGAGCAGGACCGCCTTCAGATCCAGCTCAGCTTCGGGTTGCCTGGCCACTGGGACCGGGGCCACCTTCGGCACTGTCTGTTGTACCGGCTGCCTTCCTGATGCCATTTGGGCGAAGGAGACTTCCGGTGTAACAGTGGTAGCTGGAACACGGGGCATTGGCCTCACTTCTACCATTTTTGTTTTCCTCTTGGCCTCTATAATTTTCCTGAGTTGTTGGACTTTTGGACATCCCCTATAATTTGCAGGGTGCCCATTGGTCTTGCAGATTACGCATGAAAGCCTGCTCCTGTCCTCGACCTTTTCAGTCCCTAATGGACATTCCCCTTGATTGTGGGTCTTTGCGCATTTGACGCAGCGAGACTCCATGTTGCAGTTCGCCGCGGCATGTCCAAACCGCTGACATCGAGCACATTGAAGTATGTGCTTTGTCTTTTTTAATGTATCCCATTTGACAGTTACAGAACCTAAGCGATTGATTCGTTTTAGGCTTTCTATTTTGCTGTCAGGGGTGACCTGAACAAGGAAGAACGGAAGTTTCCTGTTCACCCTTTTCGTCACCGCAGTGGTGAAGGGCTTGACTCCTATGATCGAGACGTCGTCGCTCTGCGCCTGGCGCAGTTCAGCGAGGATCTCCTCGGGATCTGTATCGGGATCTATGCCCTTGAGGAGCATAGTCTGCAGCTTTTCCCCTTTTGGGGTATAAGAAAAAAACTCGGCCCCCGCCGTAGCTAGCTCTTCTTTTATAGAGTGATAGTCCGCTGCTGAAAAGCAGTGTACTGAGAGCCTTAACGGCCCTTTGTATTTTAAATAAAATGAATTTGACTTAATGGCCAACTTATATAGAACATCCAGATCCTTGGTCGCCATCCCAAAGACGTTGATTGGTGGGCATTTCTCCCTCTTAGGTACTGCCTGCTGCTGTTGTTGTTGGTGTTCCTGTTGCTGCTTTTGCTTCTGGTGTTGTTGCTGTATATTGACAGCTGGCGAACGTTGTTCCTTAGGCGGCTGTGACTGTTGCTGTGTCTGCAGTTGTTGTTGTAGTTTTTGCTGTGCTGCTGCTTCTTTGGCAGCTTTTCGTGCCTTCAGTTTTATTTGGAGATACTTTATGTGGGCATCAAGCTCCTCTCTCTCACTCTGCTTCGTCAGCAGCTCTTCGCGTTCATCTTCTTCTTCGTCATCGGATTCTGATGACGTGAGATCACGATATCGGTTACGGCTGCCTCCGTAAGAAAATCTCAATCATTATCCAGTTGTGGTAAATGATTTTTTGCTGAGGTCGAAGCTATGTCTGCTGCTGCTGTCGCTCTTGTTGTTGCTGCTATTGCGGTTGGTGTTGCTGCTGCTGTTGTTGTTGCTGCTACTGTTGTTGTAGCTGCTGTAGTTGTTGTAGCTTCTGCAGTTGTTGCAGCTGCTGCGCTTATTGTTGCTGGTGTTCCCTCTCTAACTTTAATGTCACCTGAGGTGACGGTGGAATGGCGCTTCACAACATTCAGTTGTGGGGGAAGTTTCTTCCTCCTTTTTTTCCCCTCCCCGGAGTGCGATGACTGGTGGCCTGATGTACCAGCCTGGTGGTCTGATGCGTCAAGCACCGCTTCATCACTTTTGCCCGCTTTTTGGAGAGCGGACCGCTCTCTCGAAGACATCGGGACTTAGTCACCAATTAATTTTGATTTTTTTTTAAGAGAAAAAAAAAAAAACAAGCGATTGCTTTTTGTGGTATTCGAACCCACGACCCGGAGATTACTGTCACCGCGGTGTAGCACTACTTCCACTAAGCCACACTATTGGCTTGCAAATTAATATCTCTTTACGTACTTATATTAATTCTCGAATTCGCACTAAGCCGAAACACGTCTGATTCGTTTGGAGGTCTGTTAACGACTGTCCATTGAAGTGTAGGACTCACGAAATGTTGGGCTACTTTGTCCATGTTGATTGATTTTAATGATTCTTGTAACATCCTCTCTGCGCCAATGAAATTTGTGCCTCTATCGCTGTAAATAACTTTGGGAAATCCACGACGGTTTATGAAATCATTAAAGCAGAGTATAAAGGAGTCCGCGTCTAGCTTATATGCTATTTCAACATGCACTGCTCTTATGGTAAGGCATGTAAATATAACGCCCCATCGTTTCTCTACTCGACGCCCAATTGCTACAGTTAATGGCCCGAAGTAATCAACACCCACATGCGAAAAGGGTTCAGCAAAGGCAGCCAATCTTGCAGTTGGAAGTGGTGCCATTTCAGGCTCCTGCGGTTTTGCCTTTCTAATTTTACAAAATTGACAAGAACTTTGAATTTTCTTTAAAACGCACCTGAGTTTTGGAATCCAATAGCACTGCCGTATTTGATTGACCACACTTTCGTTGTTGGAATGCAGGAATTCTTCATGTACACGTTGAACAAGTAAGCGAGTTATGTAGTGATCTTTTGGTAAGATGATTGGTCTTTTGGCATCCTCTGCAATAAATTCGGCAGCTTCGGTTCTTCCTCTTACCCTTAACAGGCCTTCTTCGTCAAGAAATGGTGATAGTCTGAATAAGGAACTGCCATGATCAACTGTGACTTGAAGCCCCTGTCGATCCGCTGGAGATGTTTTTCCAATTTTATTTATTTCACGACAGTAAGCCTCCCTCTGAACCAACTTGAAGATTAATATTTCCGCTTGATGTAATTCTGCGCTTGTTAGAATACCTTTACTTTTACTGTAGCAATCGGTGATCGTGGTGTTGTATATAAATCAGATTACATATGCTACGGTGTTAAGTAGACGTTTCCACTTCGAAAATCTGTTGAAATCTATAAGCTGTGATTCGTCAGCGTGTATGTTTATCCGCTCCTCTGATGTTTCATGAAACACGAAGTTATCTTCTGGCCACTTGGATTCTTCCAACAGCAAGTAAGCAGGCCCATTAAACCAGCGATCCTTTGCATCCAATTTCGGGAGTTTAGTCCATTTAGTACCATCATCTGCAACGTTATTTTTAGTGGTTACATAACGCCAGGACTTTACATTTGAGTTTTCTTGGATTTCCGAAACTCGAAATGCTACAAATTTGGTGAACCTTCTTGGATCTTCTCTTATCCAGCTTAACGTTACCTTTGAGTCGCACCAGAAAATGACCTTGTCGATTACTGTAGTAAGTTCATTCTTAATACTTTTGGCGAATCTGCATCCCATAACTGCTGCATCTAATTCCAATCTTGGTATTGAACGAAGCTTTAATGGCGCTACCTTTGTTTTAGCTCCGACCAAAGCACATTCCACTTGGTTTTCTCTTTCGATTCGCAAATAGCAGACAGCAGCACATGCTTTTTCACTTGCATCTACAAAAACATGCAACTGAGCTCTTGCCTCCTTCCAACATGAAAGGCTCTTCAGATAACATCGTGGTATGGGCAAATGTTCTACCATTGGAAGCACCCTTAGCCAGTTTTTCCACAGGTCGTATTGCTCATCTTGAATAGTCTCGTCCCACTGTATTCCACTTCGCCAGATCTCCTGCAGAATAATTTTAAGATACACCAAAAAATGTGCAATTAGTCCCAGTGGATCATATATTGACATTAATATTTTTAATATTTCTCTCTTCGTTGGCCGCTTTTCCCCTTTTAACACCGATGAATTTTCTTTATTGTAGCAAAGCGAATATGTGTACTCATCACTCTTTATACACCACCACATTCCCAGTACCTTTTCTCTTTCCCTTCTGCATTCAAAGAAAGATCGACATTATCTGTTGGCGTTTCGGAGTTTAGTATACTTTTATGGAGTTGGATTTCCAATTTCTGATTTCAAAACCCGCTCGTTTATGAATGTTAATCACTTCCCTTGCTAACTGCACGGCTTCTTCGTCAGTGTCGACACTATCTAGCAAATCATCAACGTAATGATAGCTTGTTATGCATCTCACCGCTCGTGGATATCTGTCAATGAAGTGTAATGCATTTTCGTTTTTTACATACTGTGCACAACTAGGAGAGCATGTCGCTCCAAACGTCATGACCTGCATCACGTATGTATCTGGTTCATTTTCTTCTACGCAATCTCTCCATAGGAATCGCAAAAAACGTTGACCGTTTTCAGCAATATTTATCTGATGGAACATTTCTTTTATATCTGCGGCTATGGATACTCTTCTCTCTCTACTACGTAGAAGCACACCCAATAATGATGCATTCCAGTCAACGCCCTTCATCAACAATGTATTTAATGATATTCCACTAACCTTGGCAGCTGCATCCCATACGATACGCACCTTCTCCGGTTTGTTGGGATTTCTAACAGGGAATATTGGCAAGTACCATGCTTTCTGATGAGATTTCAGAAGTTCTTGTGGGTTAAGCTTTGGCCTCGTACTGTCTAATTTGCTGTTTAATGTTTTCCGCCAGTTCAGGGCATATTTTTAGGCGTTTCTCCAGGCAAATCAATCGACGAATAGCCATAGGACGGCTATCTGGCAAGTTGATATTCTTGTACCGCCATAACAAGCCTATTTCGTAGCGATTCCCCAAATGTTTGGCTGGTGTTGATAATATCAGCTTAGAACGCTCTTCCTCCTGCTTTTGTTTCTCATCCTTCTGCCCAGAGATGCCCAAGCTGTCTATGGAAATATATTCTTTTATTAAATCATTTATATATCAAACTCAGTATCTGTTTTCTGTTGACATTCGCACACATGGAAACTGTAATGGAATTTATCATTGTCATTTTCGATTCCGCTCGCAGAAAAAATGGTCCACCCCAAACGACATTTTGCTGCTACAGGTTCATCTTCAGCAGCTTCTTTGATACGAAGTGGAATTGCAACCTTCCAATTTCTCAGGCCAATAAGAATTCCAGATTTAGCATTGGTATACGAATGAACTGGAAGATTGCGGAGATGAATATATCTTTTAGACAGCTCGTTGTAGTTTAATGATTGTGATGGTAGATTTAACGATTGCACAGTTCGCACATTTGACAACAGAAACTTCTTTGCAGACTTGAAAATGCCTGATATGTTTAAATTCACCCTTCTCGAATCATTCTCCATCCTTGTTATTTCTGAGGTCCATTTAAGGCACAGTGGATCTTCTTCACCCTCGAGATCCAATTGTTTTGCTAACTCATCGCTGATAAGAGAGCTTGATGATCCCTCGTCGAGAAATGCAAAACTTCTCACTGTCTTTTGTTTGAGAGGATGATGTTTCTTTCCACAGTCCTTTGTGCATAACACTGGTCTTTTACATTTAAACGGATGCTTATTCAGGCATTGGCGACACAGGTTCAATTCCTTAACAACTTCCCACCGGTTGGATGTATTCATATTTATAAATGCGCTGCAGTTTGAAAATGTCTTGCAACTTTTTTGGCAGATCTTGCAGTTTCGAACAAGAGGTGGAGCATTTGATGCTGATGGCGATGAATTTTCTTCGAATTTTTGATGGACGTTGAGAACTTCCTTATGTCGACCACTTTGATGTAGTTTCTTGATATTTGACCAATTTGCTTTAGACATAACACTACAAGCATCACTAGTTATTTCATTTAGCCAATTTACAAATATGGGTAAACTACTTTGGCTGGCGTTTGTTCGTTTGTATGCGTCCCAATTCATTTTCATAGTTGATGGTAATTTTTCAATGAGCTCTTTCAACAGCATCGGATTTTGAATGTGATCCTCCATGTTGGCTTGTTGTAGTGTTGCATAAAGATTTCTTACTGCGACAGCGAACTCAACTACTGTCTCCAAACGGTCAAATCTTGGAGGTGACATTTGTCTTATATTTTCAATATAACTTTCCATTAGCAGCTCCGGTCTACCGTATATCTCTCTTAGGGTTTCGATTATGATTGGCACAGATGATGGTATAGTTAGCTGAGGTGCAACCAATTCTCTCGCTTTACCCTTTAAGCTCTGTCGTAGACGAATTATGTTCTCATCATCTGTAAAACCACACACTGCCGTTGATTGCTGATACGTGCTAATAAAAATTGGCCATTCTGCGGCGTCTCCTGTGAAATTCGGTAAGTCCTTGGCTATTGCGTACCTGGAAGCAATTTGTTGCATTGTAGGCAGAGTAACATTGTTGGTTTGTGCCAAAACTGGAACTTCGTTCTTGGTATTACAAGTTGATTGCGTATGTTCAAACGATTGCATAGAATCCAGATAATTAAAAATTCGTTTGTCATTTTCGTCTTTGGATTTCGTTGCTTTATTTGAACGTTGTAATTCGAAATTACTGAATTGTTCGTCTAATTCATCATCAGATATTGCATACAAGAGCTCTTCCTTTTTCGCTAACAGATCTTCTCTTTCTTTAAGAATTTTTTTCCTTTTCTTTAATTAAAGCCATGCGTTGTTGGAAACGAGCAGATTTGCTAGAGTGAGAGGAATATACAGATGCGGCATCAATGTGTTGCGGTGAATATTCCTGTCTACTCACCGAAATTTGCGCTCTAGCTTCAGCTGTGTGCGTCTTTTCTTGAGAATTTGCATTGGTGTTAGTTTTACCCTTTTGTGATCGGATGTTTTCTTGTGAATCGGAAAATACCGTTGTTCGGCTGGCGTCTTTTTGCAGAGCTTGAAGATTTGAATGCTTCTGATTATCCCCACTGGATATTTGTTCACCTTTTTTGGGCTCCGTTTGTGATGTAGAGTTTGCTGGTGTCTGGCTGTGATGCTGAGCGCTTAATTTTATGCAATTAATGCATCTCCAGTCTGAGACGTTAGCCACTTCTTCCCCCACACCGGCACACACGAAATGAATCCACTTGGTGCAAGAAGAACACTCCACCATATTGGTATCTTCATACGGTTTGTTACATATAGGACACTTATTCCTTCGACCAACCATTGCACTTATTTATTTTAAATACAAATTTTGAGAATGTAAGAAATTTATTTTACTACTTTATTAAAACAAAAGGTTTGACAACTAAATTCACGCAGTATTTCATTTATTTGTTTAAAACGAAAAAACTCAAAATTTTTATTTAAAATAAATAAGTGCAATGGTTGGTCGAAGGAATAAGTGTTCGTTAAGCATTAAAGAGTGAAGAAGCATTTTGTCGTCACTAAAAATTTTGAGAATGTAAAAAATTTATTTTACTACTTTATTAAAACAAAAGGTTTGACAACTAAATTCACGCAGTATTTCATTTACTTGTTTAAAACGAAAAAACTCAAAATTTTTAGTGACGACAAAATGCTTCTTCACTCTTTAATGCTTAACGAACGAATCAATTTTTCTTTTTCAATTTCTTCATCAAAAAACGGTTATCGATTTGACGTTTCTTTGTCTTCTCCTTTCTCTCGTTCTATTCTCGGGCAGCATTGCCAGCTGCCATATATTGATATTTCTTCACACCCTCTCTCGAAAGACCAAGCTCACATTATATACAAAATCACTCCATATATCCTTTGCCAAATTCTTCGTAATGATATCCAATCCTCAAGACGAACACGCGCCAGTTATGTCCTTAGGGGAGCGAAAGCGAATTACAATAAAACACATTAGTTAACATAATTTATAATTTTAATTTCTTTATTTATTTCTTTTCCTTTTGTCTTCAATGTGGTGTGAACACTCTCATTGCTTCAACCAGACTGTTTCTTCATATGACGCGTTGTTCTTCCGTCTCCAAAGATCCAACGGTAACGTCTCGTGGCTTGGCTTAAGAATAATAGAAGCCCTCATCCGATTGGCTGTAGTCTTGTTTACAAGCCGTCGTTGGCTTGGCTATGGTAAGCCGCTATTCTGTGTAAAGCGATTGCAACTTACGGAGTCAGGTGAACACTGAGCTTGGGAAATGGACATTCAAATTGTCTGGATTGAGTCAGTTAGTAAGCAACAGTGTAAGAGACTTGGAATTAAATAAAATAATGATATATTTTTTTTCGCTCAACCGTGAATAAATTATTTATGTGGCGCAGTCGGTAGGATAATTATAAACGGTAAGGATCCAACGAGAACGGATTTAACTCGCGCAAAATAATAGTGATAGTTTAACTACAAATAAGTTCACACTGAACGCATAACACAATTCGGTTAAATGCAACATTGTAACTACAAATCAGTTCAATCAAAATAAATAAAAGTGACAGTGAAACTAAAAATCAGTTTAAGCTGCACAAGTAACTAACCTTATAAAATCAAGTATCAAACTTAAATTGGACTACTACAAGTCACACCAAGCTAAAATTGGACAAGGTGAAGTGTACCAAGTGAAAAACAAATATCTGTGTAACTTATTAACTCAAAAGTTAAAATTCCACGAAGAAGTAAAATCTATCCGTCTGATAATATCATCAATTAGGAGATGGATCGCGAAACTGTGGATAGGTTAGTCCAGGCGATGGAAGCTTTGGTAACGAGAAACAATCCAGAACCAACCAGCCGGCCAGTCCGCTTGATGAAGGATATTGCTTTCATCAAAGAATTTGACTGACAAACTGATCAGTTAAAACAGTTCATTGCCGTAGTGCAGACTCGATTAGATGCAGATACCAACGAGCGAAGGAACTGCTAATCAATAACCAACAAAACAACTGGGAAGAAGCAAAGCAAATTTCCGGCAGTACTTCAGACCAGCGTGTAATTATATCTCATTATATAACTTCACTCAAAGTAAGTTATATTTCTAATTTGAATTATAAGATAGAAAATATTATGTAAGATATAAATAGTTTTGCAGCATATGAAAGTAATCAGTCAGAGTGTGTGAAAACATTTTATACAATTTTAATAAATAGAATAAAACAAATAGTGTTGGGTAATTTAGGAATTTTTTAGAGATATTAGGAATAAATATGATTTACACGAAATAAAAGACACACTATATACTTATGTGGGTTACGATCACGGCAACTTGGACAGAGAACTTTTACATGACTCGCGACAGACACATAAAATAAACAACAATTTTAGACACAACAATTTGAACGACAATCATTCAGGGCACAACAATGAAATCTATTCCGTAATCAAAACAGACCAGCGCAAAATTATCACAACAATCTCAATCCCTCAGGGCAGAATTATTACTAGCATTCCCAAAGAATTTAATTATGGCCCAAAAGGGGCAATCAAGTGGTATAAAAGGGACAAGGGTAAAACAACCATATGATATTCTGATAGGCATCGATATTTTGAAGAAAATTGTCAAAACGCTCGATTTTGATAATAAAAGCGTAACTCTTAATAACGACACTATGTAATCACTGTATTCCTATGTTGAAACAACTCTCGATTGTTTCGAACTGAATTCAAGTGAAAAAACAGTAGACTTGGACCATCTTAATGAAGAGGAAAAGAACGCTATTCAAAATCTCTTAATACAATATACAAATTTAATAAACCATGAAGACGATCAGCTAATACTAGCTAATACTACTAATACGAACACTATAACACACGAAATTCGAAAAACGACAGACCAACAAATCAATGCTAAGCTTTATCGGCTTCCCCCACAACATGAAGAGGCAGCACGACAGCAAATAGCAGAAATGGAGGAGCAAGGCATAATCAGGAAATCTAATAGCAGATATGCTTCGCCAATTGTGGTGGTGAAAAAGAAAATGGATAATTCTGGAAAACAAAAGTTTCGCCTCTGTATTGAATACTGGAAACTCAACGAGATAAAAATCGACGATAAATACCCGTTACCTAACATTCGGACATGATAAGCAAATTTATAAAAACAAAAACAACGTTAAGAGCAAGAGAAATCGGAACACTGAAAGAAGCGCACAAGCAAATCTCCCTATATAATACCCAAGAAAGTGCCCATAGCGGTATTGACACCAAGTAGGCCCAATGAAATTATTCATATGGACATATATTATTTCAGGAAACACCCATTGTTGATAAGCTTACAAGGACAGCATATGCTTACTTTCTACCAAGCCGAAGCTGGACGAACAAAATAGAAACACTAGAGGAGCATTTCTCCAAATTCGGTAAACCATTAAGAATCATAACGTGTAATGGGTTTAAGTCAGAGCATTTGAAAGAATTTCTAAGAGAACAAGTAGTCGATCTCCACCACACAATACAAAAATTTTAGTAGCTATGAGAAAGATAGACATAACACGTATTCAAAAAGTACACAGGGCAGTGAATATATATAACAGTATATACCATTCCACTCTTAAAATGTCACACGAAGAAGCCATGTTCGCGGATCTTGTAAGTTTAGTTAAAAGTATACAGACACAGAATGAAAAGCGAACTCAAAATCTAAATCAGAATAGGAAAAGTTACTAGGAAATGAGAAAAATTGTATCAGTTAAGAATTACAAAAGAAATTATTATAAAAACAAACCGCGGTATAGATCCAAAAAAAAAACACCCAATAAAAACTAAAAGTCCTCGTATGTTCGCAGGTGCTCCCTCACCGGCTGGAACATCTTCCAAATTAACTTCGGCTCCTGAAGTGCTGACGGATAAGGCGGCTCAAACCGTCTTAAAGACTGTCAAAGGCCGCGTGGAGCCTCATAGACCAAAAACCTGCACGGTAACCCCAACCGAGAAGTTCTGCACGGAAAGAGCGGCAGAGCGCCTTAAAGGCATTCCACCGGAGAAGCTTAACGACAGCAGCAAGAGGTCGTTAGCTTGGGCTACAAATGTAGTGAAAAGCCAACCACAGGTGGACACTATCAAGGGCACTCGCCCAAACGCGCCAGGTCACTGAAGGCGTCACCCTCGAAGCCTAAAAGGCTGAAACCGAGTGGTGAAGCAATAAATATTGCAAGTAGGCTCAACAGGCCGTAGAGTGAAGTGCTGAAAGGCGACATCACTTACGCCGTATAAGATAGAGGAGACGCTGACGGCGCTATCTCTCCACTGAATTGGATGAAAGTATAGTCAGCGATTAACGATATCTATCTGAGTCTGGTGCTGTAAAAACCAGAGAGATCGGCTGATCTTTTTAAAAAAGCCATTAGCAGGCTGGGTGAGGTGTGGAAGGGGGCGCGGCTCTAGGTTGTAACGAGGGATCAAATCCTCAGTAGACCAAGAACCCGCACTTACCTTCCGCGAAGCCCCTCAGATTCTGCAACTATTCTCAAGTTCATCCAACTTTGCAACCCAAACCTTCCTACCTATAATTGGAAGGTTGTTAAGCTGGATGAACTGAAAGGAGAAACAAGCTCCGCAGTGATCTTAATAAATAAAGAATCACTGGACCCACTTGCCAAGTCGGAGGGTGTCATCCACTACGGCTTTGGGACGATCAGCTTGAGGGTGTACAAAAAGGATGGGGAGACAAGTGCGAAAGCGGAACAGCCTCCCTCCACCTCTGCTGCTTCATCTGTCGGTAATATACTGACGGCGGTAGCAGAGGAGGAGAAAGACCGTCTGCTTCAAGCGAGCCTCAACCCTCTACTTCAGGCTACATCGAGAGTACAGCCCCCGTAGCCAATATGGTACGGTTGGGGGTGGAGGAGGAGGGCTCTGGCACGCAGGCGCTGAGCCATATCCTATGTAGCCATGGTCAGGAAGCTGACGATATTGGCCTCTCTGGCCTAGAGCTAACCAGCACCCCCCCAACAGTCAAGAAGACTCTCTTCTGGAGTCAGACACCGACGATGAGGCTAATTTGACAGTGGTGGAGATTGTGTCCAGAATTAAGACGGACACGTTACCCGACAGCTATGCTCCGGGGACACAGATTAATCTCCACCACTCCATCGCGGTCTCGGCTGCTCTTCTTCTCGGTGCTAACACCTGTGGAGATGACATCGTCCTGGCCCAGGAACCCTGGGTAGTCAACGACATAGTTCGTGGACTCCGGAGCCTGCATACTTACAAAGAGTTCTTTAAATACCCATATTCTCTCCTACCGTAGCGATCGAGACTCAGTCACTGTATGCCTGGAGGCAGGCAAAACCAAACTATGGCTAGTATTCTCCTACATGGCCCATGACCATGGGGAATGTCCGTCAGAGACGCTGAAAAGGACTATTGCTGAGGCGGGAAGAACCAGAACCGCGCCAATCCTAGGCTGTGATCCAAACGCCCATCACACAATATGGGGAAGCACGGACATCATCAAAAGAGGTGAGTACCTTTCAACTACCTTCTAATTAGTAGGTTAGATTTGTGTAATCAAGGTAATACACCTACCTTCGTAACTAGGAACAGACATGAAGTCCTAAACCTTACACTCGTTTCTGACCATACAGCGGATAGAATTAGCAATTGGAGGGTATCATCCGATCACTCCTTCTCTGATCACCGCTATTTAATGTTCAGCATAGCGAGTTCCCCCCCATCCCAAAGAGTCTTTGGGAATCCTGAGAGAAACAACTGGGCCAGATATAGAGATATTGATGCGGCAACAATGTCGAGCACCAACATCTCCATCCTGAGCAACCCCACTGATCTCGAACAATCAGTGGACAACCTCACAAAAACCCTCAACAATGCAATGTCATGTCCAATCAGCAGTCAAAGAGGCAAGTCTAAACCTCCTTGGTGGAACCATGAAATTGACCATCTGCGCAAGAGTTGTAGGAAGCGCAGTTGGTTCTGTGCCAACCTCCGACGGTACACTACGCGTGTGCGTGAAAAAAAATTGACGCGGTCCATGCCACCCACAATCACATTGCGAGTGCCCATAAACAATAAGAAAAAATAAAAATAAAAAAGCAAAAACAAAAAAAAAAAAACAAGTGAAGTGCTGTGAAGTATCTCGGTGTCGAGTGGGTCCGGTCCGCTCCCTCTCGGCCCTTTCCATCACAAGCCACTGCTGCGCATTCTCGGTCGCAACTCCCGTTTGATTTTATCAGGCGGGTTGATGCGACTGAGAGTGCGTAGCATCTGACGTAGCGGATTAAGAAGTGTGAATTTGTTGGTGGACCAACTCTTATCAATGTATGGGCATTACACCTACATTGGTTGTTGTTGGGAAGCTAAACTTAAATTTACACTTCTGATTTTAGCTTTGCCTAAATCAGTCGGAGTTTGGTTTTTGGTATCTCCGCTTTGTAATCCATGGGAAATTTTAGAGTTGATGTGAGCAATGTTCGCGGTCTCAGAGCGAATCTCTTTGCTGTGTACGTCCACCTATCCCGTTACAAACCAGCCGTCTTGGCGCTAAGTGAAACACAGGTAGGCGAAAATACCGAATTATCGGATTTGAACCTGCCTGGATATAGCTTAGTGCCGCTTTTCTTTTTACACCGCGGTCTCGCCATCTACGTGCGTAGTGATGTAGCTTACCAACTTCAACCACAATACGGTCTCTGTTCCAATCCAGAATTCAATTTTCTGTGGTTAAAATTCTATGTCCGTAAGCACTTAATCCACTACTGCTTTATTTATAGAAGTCCAAACTTGGATAGCAATTCAACTTTTAACGAATTTGATGCGCTATCCGATTCCATCTCAAGAATTGTTTCCCTGTATCCTCACACTGAAATTGCCATTGCGGGCGATTTCAATGTACACAATTCTAATTGGGTTCGACATTCAGGCCAGACAACATCCGAAGGAAGGTACGTTGAAATCTTTTGCTGAGGTAAACAATCTGACCCAGCTTGTAAATGAGCCCACACGAATACCTGACATTGCAGATCATTCCGCCAACACACTGGACCTGTTTCTCACCTCTCATCCTGATAAATATTCTGTTGACATATCGTCGCCTCTAGGCTCGTCAGACCACTGTGTCATATCAGCTAATTTCTCGTTTTCGCCACAAACAGTTAGAGAACAAATTCCGAAAAGAACAGTATGGCTATACGAGAAAGCCAATTGGAGCGGACTCAATAACTTCTTTAGGAATTTTAACTGGTCACTATGCTTCCTCGATAGTGACGTGGATGTCGCTGCTGATATGATCGCAAACATTCTTCAGCTGGGCATGAGATTCTTCATTCCGCATAGAGTGAAGTGTATCAAACCCAGACCAAATGCATGGTATGACTCGAGCTGCAAAGAGGCTATCAGAATAAGAGAGTTGAATTTCCGGTTATACAAAGCCAACCCTACTAAGGAAAACCGGAAAAAGTTTAAACGGGCCAGAAATGACTGCAATGCAATAATCCGACATTGGAAATTCTACTATGAACAAAAGTTGAGGCGAAAAGTGCCAATCTGCTTGCGGCGCATCTTGCAGCCAGCTCAACACTGCCAGATTGTAGTTTGCCCCCACCTGTACTCGAGAGTGTTGGTTTCACCGTGGGACAAATTCACTTCTGCACTCGTACAGTTGCAAGAAAGACAGATCTCGACATGCACAAATCCGCTGGCCCGGATGGTATTACCCCAAATACGTCTAAAGAGGTGTTCTTCTTTGCCGGCAAGACCACTGCATAAGCTTTTTCATCTATGCTACTATACAGGTCTCTTGCCGAGTAGATGGAAAACAGCATTTGTCCATCCCGTCCCTAAAATGGGCGAATCTTCGTCACCCACATCGTACCGAAATATCGAAATATCTTGAATTGCGGAAGCTTATTAATGACCGACAGTATGGCTTCCGCAACAACAGGTCCACTGGTGATTTGATTTAATAGCTTATCTCACCGAAAAGTGGAACCAATCTTTACACATTACAGGCGAAAGCAAGATAGTCGCAATTGATATTTCTAAAGCATTTGACAGAGTTTGGCATCAAGCTCTTTTGTCGAAAATGCGTGCTTATGTTGTTGATGATTCACTGCTTCTATGGATTAGAAATTACCTCTCGAACCGTTCAATTCAAGTTGTTTTGGATGGGTTCAAGTCTGATATCCACAAAATAAATGCCGGTATCCCCCAAGGCTCTGTTCTGTCTCCGACACTCTTTCTTATTTTTATAAATGACCTCCTGTCTTCCACTTCTAATCCAATCCACTCCTTCGCTGATGACAGCACCCTCAGCTTTTCATATTCGTTCCAAAATTCACGACGCTGCCTTGAATTCCGATCCGGACAGCAAAATCAACTGGGGTAAAAACAACAGAGTGGAATTCAATGCTTCCAAAACTCAATGCTGTCTGCTGTCTCTAAAGCGAACCCCTGATAATCAGCCATTATCCATGAATGGCGCTTGTATCGACGAAACCGGAAAACTTTCCATCCTCGGTATGCACATCAACACAACACTTAGTTGGAACGATTCGAGGTCGCCAAAAATGCTGCGAAATGTTTAGGTTTCCTTAATCGATGCAAGAAATACTTCACCCCCTCTGATTTGGCTTTAATCTATAAGGCGTATATTCGCCCTAAGCTTGAGTATAACGCTCAAATCTGGTCTGGTGCTCCCAAGACTACCTAGATAGAATCCAAAAGCGAGCGATTAAACTTATAGGAGACAATGATATCGCGGGTTCATTAGACTCGCTCGAACATCGACGAACCCTGTCTTCTTTGTCCGTGTTTTATCGTTATATTAACAAACGATGCTCAAGTGAGATAGCCAACTGCATTCCTCCTCTCCTTGAATTCACCCGCAATACACGTCTCGCCAGGAATGCACATCAGTTTACCCTTAAGCCTGCTTTCGGGCGCACAGTGAAATTTAGAGACTCGTTTTTTAGCCGCACTACACGAATATGGAATGCTCTTCCCAGCTCAATATTTCCAATAGATTACAATCCGCAGATGTTTAAGACCAATGTGCACATTTACCTCCTATCTCTCTCTCTCTCTATACCTTCGGCCCGTGCTGTGTCTTGACCCCGGACAAAGGAGGGTATTAATCACCCCTTGAACACGCGCAAATTATAAAAAAAAGCTCTTTAACAAGGTGAAGGGTTCTCGTGATGCTAAGGACTGGGACTACTATAAGGAACACCTCAGTACCTTTTAAACTGAATTAAGGAAGGTCCAACGAAGTCTCCGAAGCTTCCAGGCTAAGAAAGATTCTAGCATCATCCCCCTAATCACCTATCTTCCTACAAAAACCTGACGGAACCTGGACCACATCCAGAGGGAAAACCCTCAGTCTCCTTGTCGGTACGCACTTTCCGGGCAACTTCCCGATTAGAGCCAATAAGGAAGTCGTATCTCCTCCAAATACTCCATGTAATATTATAAATGTCAGCCACACTACTATCATGTGAGCACTGACAAGCTTCAAACCCTTCAAGTTAGCGGTACCTAACGGCATCATACCGGCGGAGCTCCAAAGAACAGCTGACCTCATCATGCCTTGGATTCTCAGCATATTCAAAGGCTGTATGAGTCTCAGTCATGTTCCCAGCTCCTGGAACAGGATTAAAGTAGTAAATACTCCCATGCCAAACCGAAGGACCTCAGGCCAATAAGTCTCTCCTCATTTCTCCTGAAAACCTTGGAGAAACTTGTAGACCAATATATCAGGCAAGCTATCCCAGTATGCAGACTCTCATCTGCACAAAATGCCTACAAAAAGTCTGTAGAGACAGCCCTCCGCTCTCTTATAGGCACCATCGAAAAATCTTTCGGGTTCAAAGAATACACATTTCTGACTTTTCTCGACATCGAAGGTGAATTTAACAATATCAACCCGGAAGCAATTTCACTTGCGCTTAGCAACCTCGGGATCGGCAAGCCCCTAGTGGCCTTCATTCATCAGCTACTCACCAGCAGAGTAATACACTCTCAAATGGAAGACGCTAAGATCCATAGAGGAGTTAATAGGGGCACCCCATAAGGAGGTGTTCTCTCACCCCATCTTTGGAACGTAGCGTTAAATGAACTGCTAATAATACTGGAAGAGCTAGGGTGCAAAGTTATTGCACATGCGGATAATATTGCCATAGCGGCTAACCACCAGTGCAAAATTTCTGGGTCTCAATCACGACAGCAAGCTTAATTGGAAGCTCAATATCCTTTTTCTTCTTCTTCTTTGTGTGGCGCTACAGTCCGGGGTGGACCTGGGCGTCAACCAACATGCCTCTCCAACTAGCGCGATCCCTGGCTAGCTGTCTCCAGTTTCGCACACCAAGTTGATTGAGGTCCTTCTCCACTTGGGTGCGCCACCTTAAACGCGGGCGTCCTCTGTTGCGTTGTCCGACAGGTTCGGATTCGAAGATTCTTCGGGCCGGAGCTGTGGTGTCCATACGCTCTACATGACCTAGCCAACGTAGGCATTGGATCCATAGACGCCTTACTAGGCTCATGTCGCTGTACAGCCGTACAGCCCGTGATTGAATCTTCTCAGGCTTCAGGCGGGTACACAAAACGGCAGAGAAGATCTTATACGCGATGTTAAGAAGACTGATCCCTCGATAGTTTTCGCAGTTGAAGGGATCTCCTTTCTTGTGGATCGGGCAAACGATACTGAGATTCCACTTGTCGGGCATGCTTTCCTCAGACCATATCTTGCAGATGAGCTGGTGCATGCGACCTACCAGATCATCTCCAGCTGCCTTAAATATTTCAGCGGGCAAACCGTCCGCTCCAGCAGCTTTGTTAGACTTCAGTCTTGATATTGCTACCTTGACCTCGTCTAAGGCTGGGGGACGGTATTCGCGTCTGTCATCGTTCAGATTGAGTGGAACATTCTGCCTGACAGCGGTATTTTGGTCCTCATCGCCTTTGAACAGTGTGCAGAAATGATCTTTCCAGATTCTCAGTATCGACTGCGACTGTACTACCAGATGTCCATTTCCATACCGACAGGCTTCTGTCCGAGTTTTATATCCATTGGATAATTGTTATACCCTTTGATAAAACTTTCGGACGTCATTCCTGCCATAACACCTCTCCATCTCCTCGACCGCGCGCTTCTCATGCTCTTTCTTTTTTCTTCTGAGAAGCCGGTTCTCTTCCATTCTCTTCTGTTCGTAGAGCTCACGAACAGCCCTCGTTGGTCGATGCACCCATGTAGGCCTCCTCTTTGGCTGCATGTGCCTGCCTGCACTCGTCGTCAAACCATGGGTTCCTTCTAGGTGGTGTCGTAAACCCAGCACATCAGTGGCAGCTTCTTCGATGGCTTCTTGACAACGACTCCATTCTTCTTCGATGGTTTGTGCAGGCGGCGTCGAACTTACAGAGAGTTTCTGGGAGACTCGGTCGGCAAAGATCCTGGCAGTCCGCTGCGATTGTAGCTTTGCGACGTCGAACCGTGGTGTTCGTTCTCGACTCCGTTGTTCTCGTGATATCCTGATTCTTACCCTGGCTACAACAAGGAAATGGTCCGAGTCAACATTGGCTCCTCGGAAAGTTCGGACATCGAGAATGCTGGAGGAGTGTCTGACGTCGATCGCAACGTGATCAATCTGGTTGACGGTTGATTGATCTGGGGACCGCCATGTCCCTTTATGGATGTTGAGGTGTGGGAACCGCGTGCTAGCAACAGAGAGGTTACGTCCCATGACAAAGTCCACCAGCCTTAGTCCGTTACTGGACGTGGTGTCGTGTAGGCTGTGTTTCCCTATGACTTTAGCAAAGATTTCTTCTTTACCCAGCTTAGCGTTGAAATCTCCTAGAACGACCTTGGTGTCAAAGCTGGGGCATCGATCGTATGTTCTTTCTAGGAGATCATAGAAGTCATCTTTGCTACTATCATCTTTGTCCTCTGTCGGGGCGTGGGCGCAAATCAGGCTGATGTTGCCGAATGTAGCCTTGATGCGGATTGTTATGAGGCGTTCGCTTTTACAGTTAAAGCTTAAGACTTTTTACCTAAGTCTGCCTCGAACAACAAATCCACATCCAAATAAGCGCCTCTCTCTGCTGCAATCACCGTAGTAGATGTCGCAGTTTTTCATTCTCTTCTTGCCCGGCACATTCCATCGCACTTCCTGGATGGCGGTGATATCTGCTTAATAGCAGTCAAGGGCCTCCGCGAGTTCTTCGGCTGCACGTGGCCTGTTAAGAGACCTCACACTCCACGTGCAGAACCGAAAAGCATGGTCATTTGTTGGTTTGCTGGGGTCGTCAACAGTAGATCGGTCAGTATCCGAGGTAAATACTCGTCTCTGAACAAAATTTTTTTACTTGGTGAGGGCGTTAACCCCACGCACAACCCCCAGCTGGAAGGCCAGGCCCATTTATTTTACCCTTGGGCGAAGGGTCCGGATGACTCCGGTATCGGTAACCTCGCTGAGGTTGTGAGTGCCGCCGTTGACCCTACACGATAGGGTTCCTCCGCCGCCAACTCTATTCCAAAATCCCGATATGACCTTGAAGGCAACCTTTTAGATCTGAGCTTCGAATATGTCAGAGTAGCTCTAAAAGGGGGTGTACCAAGTAGCTCTGGATGTCGCCGTTGGCTAATCTGATGATAAGCTCCTCCGCCGCCATCCGTAAAGAAGATGAGCCCTGATACAGAATCATCCACTCTCCCCCTCTGTCGTTTGCAGCCGCCAATGACGTCCCACGGGGGTTGGGTACCCCATCATCAGTCGAAGGTGCTTGGCTCCCGGATTTTACCACGGGGAGGTGAGAGTAGGAGTTCATTGACAGAGGCTAAGTGCAGACGCCTGTGCCTGCATAAGTCGCTTGTCAACGCTTCGAAAGCTCAATATCCAGGAAAGGGTAAAAAAAGCCTCTTCTGCTTTTTTTAGCTGCAAAAATGCGATTGGATGCAAATGGGGCCTACAACCACGCATCGCTCGCTGGATTTACACCTCTATCGTCAGACCGACACTTTTGTATGGTGTCTTAGTTTGGTGGACAGCACTAAACAAGGCTATAAACCGCAATGCACTCAACCGAGTACAAAGACTGGCCTCCCTGTGTATCAAAGGGGCACTGAGAAGTACTCCGTCAGACGCACTAAATATTCTCCTCCATCTCCCACCTCTGAAAATATCCGGCAAACAAGCAGCAGCTAGCACAACCCTGAGACTCAAAACACTTCGATTGTGGTCCGAACTCAACACTGGCCACTCAACCATTCTCAAGGAACTCAATTTCCTACCTAGCGACACCGACCGCCTACTACCCCAGGCCATCGACGAAAAGAAATTCTCAATCAGTATTCCTTCCTTTACAAGACCTCAACATTGCTATCTGCGTGAAGCTCCCTGATCACTGTAGCGTTTTTCAAGCAGAAACCAAACC
>OU744317.1:69293269-69398677 GCA_916610145.1 Eristalis arbustorum
CCTCCCGAAAAAGATTATTTTTCTTCATTTTCAAAAAAACGCAACCGCAGGAAACAACCCGAAACTTGCAAAAGAATGAGTTCATAAAAAAAGAACGATTATCTTCTCTCCAAAAAAAAACTATCCATAACTCGAAACCCACAACAAAATAAATAACGAAACGCGCTCAAGAATCTCTCCCAAATGTATATCTCAAACACAGTCCAAGAAAAGAGGGACCGAAAGCGACAATGAAAAGTAAAAAAATTGCCAGGCCCAATTAAAAAATCTCCGATGAGTGAAAGTCACATTCGGAAGAAACCCAAAAACCAACCAAACTTAAGTCAAAAAATAAATATTTTTTTGTTTATTTTGTTTATCAAGAGAAAAACCTTTTAACCAGAAGCCCCAGAAAACGAAAGAAACTTCCGGAGATTAAAAAAAAAATTCACAAACCCAAAAAATTAATATTATAATAAAATGGTAAAGGGTGAATTGCAGAACCGCTTTGCAAATTTCGTAGTAGGATTTGTTTGGCGTAACTTTAATCTCCGGTGCGGTATGGCTTTAAGTCTTTCGCGTGCCGTACTCCATTTTGTGTCCACGGGGATATCCTTTTTCCGTATCACGAACGGCCCGATGTACTTCGGTGCTAGCTTCCCCGCGTAGTAATTCGCTGCGTCCGACAGCACCATATTACATCTCTTTTCTTTCGCCCGATTCGTTCGCGGTGTCTTCATCACACTCGTCGTCCCGTAGGAACACGTTATCCTCGAGCTCTTTGATGACCGTCTTCGCGAAACTTAATGCTTAATGCGAAACTTTGTGAAGTAATCCACTACTGTCAGAATACACGTATACCCGCTTGTAGACCTCGGAAGCGGTCCTACCAGGTCGACGCAGATCATCTGCCACATATTTACTACCCTTCTCCTTCGAACCATCCAACCAGCCGATTGGGTGATCTCTGGTTTCACAGCCTGACATACCCTACAATTCCTAACATACCGGGTAACATCGGCCGCATTTTCGGCCAATAATACCTGGTCCCTACTCTAGCTAATGTTTTATGCACCCCCATGTGACCTGCCAACGGATTGTCGCAACATTCCTTTAATATCTTGGCCCTATCTGATTTCCCTACCACTTCTTTCCACTCTAGCTCCTGGTCACTCACAATCACATGATTTGCCCTAACGGACCTATACAATATCCCTAACTCGACCTTCCCTGTCGGATATGAGAAAGGGTTTGCCCCAATTTTTTCTATCATTTTCTGGACCCATGGGTCCGAAACTACCTGCTCCTCTATCACAGCCGTCACCTCTACGGCCCTGGAGAGCATATCTGGAACCACGTGTTCCTTCCCCTTTCTATGAACGATTTCAAAATCGAACTGTTCCAGCTTCACCGCCCATCTTCCTAACCTGCCACAAGGCCCTTCAGATTGCTTAACCATACCAGGGAATAGTGATCCGTCACGACCGTGTACCGAACACCTTCGATATATGGTCGCAACTTCTCAACCGCCAATAGTGCAGCCAAGCACTCCTTCTCCGCCGTGAAATAGTTTCTCTCACACCTATTCAGCGACCTGCTCAAATAGCATATGACCTTCTCTCCGCCCTCAACGTTCCGACTGAGTACGCTCCTACACCATAATCCGAGACGTCAATTTGTACAACAAATGGCCGCTCAAAATCCGGGCAGGTGAGGATCGGGGCAGTCACTAGGCACTCTTTTGCCCTGCGAAAACTCTGCTCGCACACGTGATTCCACACAAATTTAGTGCTCTTCCTGAGCAAATTGGTCAACGGTTTGACCAGGGTCGCAAAATCTACTATAAATATCCTTTACCACGAAACTGTACCTAAAAAGCTCCTAACTTCCCTAACATTCTTCGGTGCAGGAATCCTAACCATACTCTCAACTTTTTCTGGGTCCACGTGTAAACCTTGGCGGTCCACCACGTATCCTAAGTACCTTAACGAGGACATGCAGAAGTTAGTCTTCTCTTCTCCCAGTTTGGGACCGGCTTCTCTAAGTCTTTTGAAAACCTCCCCCAATATCGAGGTATACGAATACGTGTAGCTCTATGTCGGGACCTAGTACCGTGTCGATAAACCGCTGGCACGTCGCAGGCGCATTATGCATCCCAAAAGGCATTCGCTTGAATTGGAAGAGGCCTCTATAGTAGTCTATACAGAACCGGAACGAACCGTCCTTCTTCCGGATCATCAAGATCGGAGAAGACCAAGGACTGTTCGACTTCTCAATAACTCCATTTTTGAGCATGTCCTCTAACTCGGTATCTATATGTCGCTGAAACGCAGGAGATACCGGATAGTACCTCTGCTCTATTGGTTCAGACGGCGTCCAACTCTTATGCTCTACCAAATGAGTGCACCCAATGCCTACCGGCATATCCCGAAACGCGCTCTCAACCAGAGTCTTTAGCTGTCTCTCTTGGTCTGAGATCTGTCCTTTCCATTATTGCGGACCCCGAGGCTGTGGGTTGTTTTTGGAAGCTCCATTCGCGGAGCCCAAATCCAAAACTATCCTCGTTATGCTAACGCCTCCACCTCAATTGGTAGGCTCACTGTCCCCTACTCCTTTCGGAACCGTACAAGTTCTCGAGAAGTGATCGGCCCCGTTGCAATTAAAGCAACGTATTAGTTGTTACGACGTCTCTCGCCGTGTCGCTGGCGGTGGTAGTACCGCTCTCCACTTTCTCGATGGTGGAACGTCTCGTTGTAGTGGTGCCTTCCTCCACGCCCTTGGAGGTTGCTGTACTCTTGGTGGTCCCTCCCTTTCCACTCTCGGTGGTGGCTTGTCTCGGCGTTCCACTGCCGGTGCTCTCTTTGGCTTAGGCAGTGCGACCTCTCGTCGCGCCTTTGGTGGTGAGTCCGTGTGGCCGCTATCTTCGGCTCCTCCACTGTTACATACGCCAAGTCCGGCTCCAGCTAATTTTTCATTCTGGAGGTTGGTGGTGGCGTAAGCCGGCACCATCTCCAACTTTCTTCCCAATCCTACCAGATCCGCGCTAGACTTTGGCTCCACCAAACCCAATTGGGTCTGGTAGAACAGAGCCAAATTCCTCTGGACTATACCCGATTACCGGCGTTCCAATAAGAGTTCTATGAGGTGGCCGAATATATTGTTCATAATCGCCAAATAGACCCCTATGGACTCTTCCCTCGCCTTCGGATCTCCTCGAGTAAAAGATCGAGATCGATAGTTGGGAGGGAAAAACTCCGACTTGAGTTCTTTCACTAACTCTGACCACGACCCTACCGTGAGAAGCGCCTTCTCACTAAAAAGAGCCTTCCCACTAAAAAGATCCACTGCCGCCCTGAAAAGTGAAGCAGCACTAACCTCTCGGGCTTCGCGTAACTCTTCCACTCGTTCAAGGAAGGAGTTTACGGAAGACCCACATCGCTTCCCGGAGAAACTTAGTCCCCACTTGGACAGATTCTCCACCTTGTCCAGGTCACTCCAGACAGCAAAAAAAGATAGCCTCAAACGTATTAATCGTATATTCTCAGTTTCTGTCAAATGGGAAACATTAATAAAGACGAAGCACATACTTCAATGTGCTCGTTGCCAGAGGTTTGGGCATGCCGCGACGAACTGCAACATGCAATCCTGCTGCGTAAAATGCGCAAAAACCCACATTCAAGGGTATTCTCCCTTAGGGACAGAAAAAGTCGAAGACAGGAGCCTGCTAAGGTGCGTAATCTGCAAGACCAATGGGCACCCCGCAAACTATCGGGGATGCCCGAAAGTCCAAGAAATCAGGAAGATCATAGAGGCCAAAAGGAACGCAAATAAGGTAGAAGCGCCTCGTGCTCCAGCTACCGCTGTTACACCGGAAGTCTTCCTCGCCCAAATGGCATCTGGAAGGCGGCCGGTACAACAGACAGTGCAGAGGGTAGCCCAGGTCCCAGTGGCCAGGCAACTTGAAGCTGAAACGGATTTGAAGACGGTGCTGCTCTCTATACAGGGGCAGATAGCTCAACTCCAAAAGCAGTTCCAGGAGCGGAAATTAACTCTCGGTAACCTTCTTCAAACCCACAATCCAGACGTGCTGATGGCCAGCGAAACTAAGCTGAACCAGATGCGCAAACTCTGGTACAAGAATTACCATGTAATTCGTAGGGACCGGCCTTAATCCTTGCAAGGGGGAGGGGTTGTTCTCTTAATCAAAAAAGGCCTATGTCATAAAGCCGTGTATAATAGTGACGTGCGAAGATTTCAATTGCTAGAAACGTGTATTGCACGCATTCCTATCCAGGTTGGAAAGCGGTTATTTGTGATCGCGATCTATGCAGCTGACAATCCTGACCTCAATCTCAATTTTATTTCAGATTGGTGTTGGTGTTGATGAATCTCTGCTTCTATGGATTAGAAACTACCTTTCGAACCGTTCAATCCAAGTTGTTTTGGATGGGTTCAAGTCTGAAATCCACAAAATAAATGCTGGTGTCCCCCAAGGCTCTGTTCTGTCTCCGACACTCTTTCTCATTTTTATAAATGATCTCCTGTCTGCCACTTCTAATCCAATCCACTCCTTCGCTGATGACAGCACCCTCAGCTTTTCATATTCGTTCCAAAATTCACGACCCTGCCCTTCGGACGTAATATTGGAACGGCAGCGTATGTCAAGCACATTGAATTCCGACCTGGACAGCATAATTAACTGGGGTAAGAACAACAGAGTGGAATTCAATGCTTCCAAAACTCAATGCTGTCTGCTGTCTCTAAAGCGAACCCCTGATAATCAGCCATTATCCATGAATGGCGCTTGTATCGACGAAACCGGAAAACTTTCCATCCTAGGTATGTGCATCAACACAACACTTAGTTGGAACGATCATATATTCGAGGTCGCCAAAAATGCCGCGAAATGTTTAGGTTTCCTTAATCGATGCAAGAAATACTTCACCCCCTCTGATTTGGCTTTAATCTATAAGGCGTATATTCGTCCTAAGCTTGAGTATAACGCTCATATCTGGTCTGGTGCCCCCAAGACCACCCTGCACCTACTAGATAGAATCCAAAAGCGAGCGATAAAACTTATAGGAGACAACGATATCGCGGGTTCACTAGACTCGCTTGAACATCGACGTACCGTGTCTTCTTTGTCCGTGTTTTATTGTTATTTTAACAAACGATGCTCAAGTGAGCTAGCCAACTGCATTCCTCCTCTCCTTGAATTCACCCGCAATACACGTCTCGCCAGGAATGCACATCAGTTTACTCTTAAGCCTACTTTCGGACGCACAGTGAAATTTAGAGACTCGTTTTTTAGCCGCACCACACGAATATGGAATGCTCTTCCCAGCTTAATATTTCCCATAGATTACAACCCGCAGATGTTTAAGACCAATGTGCACAGGTACCTCCTCTCTCTCTCCCTCTATACCTTCGGCCCGTGCTGTGTCTTGACCCCGGACAATTAAGGGTATTAATAACCCCTTGAGCACGCGCAAATTATAAAAAAAAAAAAAAAAGTTCAGAGCTCGATACTCTTTTCACTAGCCTTCGGCTGAGCTCGGAGGATAACTATTATATTATTGCAGGAGATTTGAACTCCAAACATAGATAATGGGGCAATAGAGTGCATAACCCTAGGGGGACCCCACTATATAACTGGTTGGCGGAGCACAATATTGAGTTCAAGCTCGATTTGCTTGCAACCGATAGCCCATCGTATCCCAGAAGCGGATCTTACCTGGATCTATTGTTGATTGACAAACGACTGACGATACTTAACTTACAAAGACGCACGCGGAACTGTTTAACTGGTGTTGAGTACGAGAGTGATCACTGCGGACTCTTCGCGGCCATTCAGCTCCCGAACGAGGTGGAAGAATTGGACGAGTATGTCCAGAGGCACCTTTATAATTACAATAAAGCCCGCTGGCCACGCTTCACCAAGACTTTAGCCACAGAGCTACGTTCGAGTGAGAGCAACCCTCCAACAAACAGAAACCTGACGAACGAAGAGGTTGACAGGTACCTCATACAAATGGACAACGTAATCAAACGTACTATGGACAAAACTATCCCAAAGGTAGTACAAATCGATGATAGCGATGTTTATCGAAATGCTACCATCGATGCACTTCACGTACACAAAAGTAGGCTGCTGTCAAGACTCAAACTCTTGCACAGGCGGTTTACAGATCCACAAAATCCGGAAGTAAGGGCACTGAAGTCGGAGATCAAGACCCTACAACATCTAATCCGAATTAATTATAGCCTGGCTATAAGCTTGCACTGGGGCAATAAAATCCGGGCTGTACGATCTAACAACCCGGGTATGTTCCCGCAAATAAATAAAATATTCAGGAAGAAAGATCAAAATGACATTCAGATCGTCCGACTTCCCAGAACATTTGACAACGAACAACGACTAACCTCAATCGATGCTGATCCAGATGAGTCTGTGCTAGACGACGAGGTTTTCGTGATCGAAGATCCCCAGGAGAAGGTTAAAACAATCGGTGCTGTTTTCCAGAGAGTGTATACGGTCAAAGAGGTTCGTATGTTAAATCACGACCTGGAGAACGGAGCCTCGTTAAACCACTTCTATCTCAATAATGACATTAGACAATGGCGTTTGGAGAATCCCGGTTTCACCAGATTCAATAATGAAAATATGGCAAACAATGTCGTTGCCAATGATTCGATCCATATTGTGATTTCACAAGAAGATCTCCAAGGGATCCTTAAATCTATGAAAAACAAGAAGTCTGCTGGGATAGATGGTATCCCGAACATTGTGCTTTGTCATCTCCCTCCGAATGCAATCGACATTTACACTACACTGTTTAACAACGCGCTCAGTTTTTTTTTTTCATTTCAAATTCATTTTTATTTCAATATTCATAATAAACTTACATACTAGACAAAAATGCTTAAAAACTAGTTGGACGCACAATGTTTCTTACTTCTAACTTACTGGCTCTCGACGGGCACTCTGAGCTAAACTTAAACTTAAACTATGTCTTTCGACTTCAAATAACGTTAGCTTAATAAATTCATAACTTAATGATTAAGAAAATTTATAGAAGAAACTTAATAGACAACGCGCTCAGTAATTCATATTACCCAGAACATTGGAAAACAGCTGTAGTGCAACCAGTCCCTAAACGGGGCAAAGACAAAAGCATCCCGTCAAACCTCCGATCGATAAGTCTTCTTCCTTGCATCAGCAAGGTCTTCGAAAACATTGTCATTGGAACCCTGAAAACGTAAGTAGAGGACAACAATATTATACCGGACAACCAGTTTGGTTTCAGGGCGGGGCATTACACCACACATGCCGCGTCAAAACTGGTTTCCGACATTCAATGGAACAAAAATACAAAAGAATGTACGGGTGCCTGTCTGATCGACTTAGAGAAGGCGTTCCATACCGTATGGTTAGACCGTTCTTTAATCTCGTTAGACTTGCCTTACATAAACCTTTGCTATACATAATATACAACATGATAAAAGGTAGAAAGTTCGTCGTTCAAAGTGAGGGATACGCGCGTAAACTGGAATAGTTGACCCGCAGGGTCAGCCGCTAGCCGTGAAAACTGTAGTTAGATATCTTGGCATTTGGTTGGATCATTTTCTGTATTTTGACAAACATTCAGAGAAGGCTCTGACCAACGCTAGAAAAGCCTTTGCTGTGGCAAGTAAGCTGTTTTACAGCAGCCAACTAGATACCAGGGTGAAGGTAATCTGCTACATGGCCCTCATAAGGCCTGTCATGGTGTATAGTTGTCCCCTGTGGTTCAACGTGAGTCCTTCCCAGATGGAAAAGATGAGGGTCTTCGAGAGACAGTGTTTTAGGACTTGTCTCCGGTTGTATCGAACACCCGAGTCTGAGTACAAGAAGTACTATCCTAACGAGGTCTTGTACAACAGGGCAAACGTGCAAAGGATAGACAATTTTATTATTAAATTAATAAGAAGTCACATTGCAAGAAGTATGACTTCTACCAACAGCCTGATCTTCGGGGCTTATTACCCCAATTATAAGTACCATGAAAAGGTGTGCCACAACGGTTTTGTTCCACCTGAAGCATTCCTCTATTTGGATTCGATCGGCTTGATCCAGGACACGGAAGGATGTCCTGTAATCTACCACGCGGTAAGCCGAACAGTTGACAGGCGACTCCTGTACGAATCGGATGTCGCCCGCGAGCACGAGGATCTCCTCCGGTTCAGTAGAGCGATCTCTGCTCGTGACCGGAGAGAGAGTGATAAGGAGCGGCACTTCTTTTGGTGGCTACACCAGAATTACTCTCCGCCGTCGCCCGCCCCTGCCTAAAAAATTATAGTTTGTGTAGTGGATTAACGGCCCACTTACTTAGATGTAAGGTAGATTTAAGACAAAAAAAATTTAAAAAAAAGTGCACAAGGGCGTGTGTATTATATATCTTAGGCATAAACATAGCACACACGCTCTTGTGTACACGTCCGTAATGTTACGGATATAGAGTAAGTTAGGCTAATATTCTGTTAGGCTAATTAATTTTTAATAGGTTACTAAGGTTTAGGTTAAGGTATAGGTTAAGTACCAATAAGTATGTCTAGAGCGCCTAGTTTTTCCATAGTTTTCTTGGCCGTTAGTCTAAAAATAATAACGTTTGTCCTAAGGACTAAAAAAAAGCAAAGTTGATAGTTTAGAGGCCGAAAGGCAAATATATAAGTTGCATAGATTAGATTATTTTAGAGTACCCGCGAAGGGTCAGTAAGATAGAATTAAGAACATGAATTGTTAGATATTAAGATAGATTTTAGTCATTTTTGTCTAGTATAAGTCATTCCAGAAAAAAAAAGTAAATAAAAATGAATGAAAAAACAAACAAAAAAATAGTGCAAAAGACATCGGGATCCGCAACGAGCGCGCAGCCGAGTGAGCAGAAGTCACAGCCGCGAACCAAAGGGATCTGGGTTCGGGACCCAGTTGTGGAGCACTGACTTTTTTTCCAATTTCGCGTTCCTCCGCTAAATCAACATACTACACTGGCATAGGCAGTGAGTATTGATAATGGAGGAGGACGTCGAACTGCCAAATGCAGCCCCGATGCGTAAAGTGCAGCGAGAACCACAGTTCGGAGAATTGTCTCCTGGGGCACGACAGAGCAGTTGACAGAAGTCGGCTCAAATGCGCACTCTGCGGGAACGAGGGGCACACCGCTAACTATCGGGGTTGCTCTAAGTTCCAGGAGCGGAAAACAAAAATGGTTTTGCAGAAGCAACCCCCAGTGAAAAATCCACTCGGGGCAGCCATACCCGTCACACCCGAAGTGACTTTCGCCCAAATGGCGGCTGTCAGGGGAGGCAGCAACTACCAAAGGTAGCGCCGCAAACCTCAGTGCCAAGAGCACACGATCCAGCGCCTGAGCAGCAGTTGGCCAAAATTCTGGCGCTCCTGCAGAACCCAGCACGTCACCAGTCCTAATGGCTGCGCGGACGGAGAGTACTCTTAAGATCCTTGCAGTGAATGCAAATACATTGATAGGGGTCCCACGAGCTATATCGATTGTTGGTCGATCAAAGCCCAGAGCTATGTCTGATTAGCGAAACCAAGCTAACCCAGAGAGGCATTTTGGAGCACAGCAAATATAATATTACTAGAAGAGACCGACCCAACTCCAATGGTGGAGGCGGTGTTGCGATCTTTATTAAAAATAATATTAAACACAAAGTAGTGTACAGTAGTGAGGCGCGACGGTTTCAGGTGTCGGAGGCCTGCATCGTGTGCATTTCTCTCCATAGCTGGAGGAAGCTATTTGCGGTGTCGGTCTACTGCCGCTCCTTCAGTTCCAGAACTACTATATCAGAGCTCGATGCACTTTTTCGATGTCTAAGTCTGGACTCGGAAGAGAACTATTTTATTTTGGCCGGGGACTTAAATGCCCGTCATGGATATTGGGGAAACACAGATTCCAACGACAGAGGGGACCTGCTTTACAGCTGGTTTTGCTTGCACAGTGTCGAGTATAGACTCGTTCTTAAAGCAACAGAGATCTCGTCCTTCCCTAGAAACGGGTCGTTCTTGGATCTCCTGCGGTTTGACGCAAGACTGCAGCTGACTGACATAGACTCACAAACTGTAAACTGTTTGAACACATTCGTGTATCTCAGTGACCACTTCGGACTCAGTGCCGAATTCAATATCCCCAACGATATTGCGGAATTAGGAGAGTTTGTTCAAACGCACACCTACAACTACAGTAGGGCACGTTGGCCACGCTTCTCCAGACAAATGACTCGAGCTCTCTCTTCGAATGCGCTCCACATTCCGTCCAATAGAAACTTGTCAAACGAAGAGATTGACATGTATCCAATACAATTGGACGAGACAATAAACCGAACTATGGACAGTACGATACCACGGTATACACGAACTAACAACGAAAACTTTTACCGCAATGCGACAATTGACGCACTACACCAACAAAAAAGCAGACTCCTGTCAAGATTAAAAACCGTGTACAGGCAGTTTGCTGACAGACGTAGCGAGGAAGTTAGGACACTGAAATCACTTATTAAGAATGTACAAACGTTAATTGTGCAGAACTAGAGAGTTTCTGTAAACACGTACTGGAACAACAAGATCCGGGCTGTTAGATCTAACAACCCGAGTATGTTTCCTCAAATTAACAAACTCTTCCGAAAGAAAAATAGCGATCTTCCGTGTCTTAAGCTTCACAGGACGACAGACTACGAAAACATACTGAGTACAGCAGGAATTGATCTCAAAAACGCCGTACTCGACGGTGACTTCTTAGTGGTAGAAGACCCGCAAGAAAAAGTTGAAGTGCTAGGCGCAGTTTTCCAGGAAGTGTACAAGGTGAACGAGAGTGTTCGCCCGAACCACGACCTGGAGAACAGCGTGCAAGCTAGCAACTGTCAACTTCGAGAAGATCTGCAGCAATGGCGATCTGAGAACATCGGCTTTGTAGTGTTCAATGACGAAAACCTTACAGACAATGTCATGTCTGACGAAGGAGTTCATCTCCCGTTCATTTCGAAGCAGATCTTCAAGCGGTCTTCGTATCAATAAAGAAGAAAAAGTCAGTTGGAATCGACGCTATCTCCAACATTGTGCTAAGACACCTCCCCTGGAAGTGGTCACTACGAACACAATCCTTTTTAACAATGCTCTGAATAATGCACATTATCCGGAGCTCTGGAAAACTGCGATTGTACAACCCATATCCATGAGAGGAAAATATTCTTCGAATCCGTGCAACCTCTGGTCAATTAGTCTCCTTCCGAACATCAGCAAGGTATTCGAGAAGGTGATAAATAGAGCTCTGATCAACTTGACAGAGGACAGACACATAATTCCGGATAACCAATTCGGTTTCAGAGCGTCGAAACTGGTGCCGGATTTCCAATGGAACAAGAGCCAGAAGCAATGTACGGGGCCTGCTTGCTTGATTGACCTGGAGAAGGCCTTCGACACCGCATGGTTAGAAGGACTTTACTATAAGCTCAATTGGCTAGGCATTAGTAGACCACTGCTGTACCTACTGTATAACATGCTTACCGGTAGGCGGTTCGTAGTCAAAAATGGCAACGTGACGTCTGCGGGTATTTTTGAAGTAAAAAATGGTCTCCAACAGAGTGCCGTTAATTCGCCGATAATGTTCAATTTTTTCTTGAGCGATCTGATCATTTCTCTTATTCACGCTATTGCGTATGCCGAAGACATGATTGTGTACGATGCGATGACTGGAAGTTGAATATCAACTTTCAGAAGTCGGAAGCCATTCTGTTCAGGACGCCGTTGTATAAGGCTTCCGCGGATACAAAAAAGAAAACAATTCTACTCCAATGAGGTATTATGCAACAGGGCGAACCAGATACGAGTGCACAATTTCCTGGTGAAGTTGATTCGAAGTCACACTGCGAGAGCGATGAACTCGGTTAATAACTTGATCTTTGGGACTTATTACCCCAACCCACAATACCCCGAGAGGGTACGTCATAGCGGCTTCGTCCCACCAGAAGCCTTCCTCCATCATGATAAGCACGGTCTGATACAGAATGAGAATGCGGTACCGATCCTGTATCACATCGCCAGGTCAACTGTGGATAGGCGACTCAACCACGACAGTTCTGTCGCAAGAAGAGCTGAGGAAGATCTCCTCCGCTTCAGTATGGCGGTGTCGAGCCGTGATAAGCGGGATGTTGCAATGCAACATCAAGAATTGTGGTGGCTGAGGAGTGAAGAAACTCCCTCTTCAAACCCCTTAGACTCGGTCTAAAAATGGTCAGTGCGCATCCCCGAAAGAGAAAGCCGTCGGTCAGTCTTACGGCGGTAATGTTGCTACCGACCTATGGCTGACCTACATTTATTAGGGTAGTGTTTAAGGTGGGCTGTAAGTTTTACATATAACAACAAAAAAAAAAAACCCTACACCTATGTTTACTAATGTGTATAAAGTTTATATATATATGTATATATGTGTATGCATGTTTAATTTAAGGTAGTTATAAGTTATTTTAAGATATTATGTAAGTTTTAACTAAAATCAGTGCTGTCATTAAGTTTTTTCTATAACTTTTCTTAATAATTAGTCATACCGTTGTTATGAATTTGTTAAGCCAATGAAATGTTACTTAGTTAGTTTAAGTTTACCTATGAGTGCCCACCGAGGGCCAGTATGTTAGAAGTAAGAAATATTGTGCGGGTTACATATCCCACATGGAAACAAAATCACTCCATATTTTCTTTTCCAAATTCTTCATAATGATATCCGATCCGCAAGACGGACACGCGCGCTGCTAAATTTGTTTGTTTGTTTTTTACCTGCACGCGCATCGGCGAATATGCTTAAATTGCAGTTTATGGATTAAGGTGAACACTGAGCTTGGGAATTGGACATGAACATTTTCTGGAATGAGTTAGTTAGTAAGCAGCAGTGTAAGAGACAAGTAAAGATAAAATAAATAAATATTTTTTTTCACTCAACCGTGAGTAGATTATTTATGTGGCGCAGTCGGTAGGATCCTTATAAACGGTAAGGATCCAACGAGAACGAATTTAACGCAAGTAAAATAATAGTGATAGTGTAACTACAAATCAGTTCAATCAAAATAACTCTGTTAAAAGTGACAGTGAGACTAAAAATCAGTTTAAGCTGCACAAGTAACTACGTAAATAAAATCAAGTACCAAATTGGATTACTACAAGTCACACCAAGCTAAAATTGGACAAAGTGAAGAGTACCAAGTGAAAAACAAACATCTGTGTAACTTACTAACTCAAAAGTTAAAATTCCACGAAAAAGTAAAATCTATCTGTGGGATAATATCATCAATAAGGAGATGGATCGCGAAACTGTGGATAGGTTAGTCCAGGCGATGGAAGCTTTGGTAACGAGAAACAATCCAGAACCAACCAGCCGAGCAGTCCACTTGATGAAAGAAATTGCTTTCATTAAAGAATTTGACGGACAAAGGGATCAGCTAACACAGTTCATTACGGTAGTGCAAACCCGATTAGATGCAGAAACCAACGAGGTAAAGAAGAATGAATTGTGGCAAGCGATTTACAATGCAAAAATCACTGGGACAGCGAAGGAACTGCTAATCAACAACCAACCAAACAACTGGGAAGAAGCAAAGCAACTTTTCCGGCAACACTTCAGACCAGCGTGTAATTATAAGGATATATCTCATAATATAACTTCACTCAAAGTAAGTTCTATTTCTGATTTGAATTATAATATAGAAAATATTATAAAAGATATAAATAGTTTTGCAACATATGAAAGTAATCAATCAGAGTGTGTGAAAACATTTTATACAATTTTAATCAATAGAATAAAACAAATAGTGTCGGGTAATTTATCTAGAGATATTAGGAATATATACGATTTACACGAAATAAAAGACATACTGTATACTTATGTGGGTTACGATCACGGCAACTTGGACAGAGAACTTTTACATGACAAGCGACAGACACATAAAATAAACCATAACCCAGGACAATTTAAGTACAACTCAGGTCAATTTAGGCACAATCCAGGACAACAGAGACACAATTCAGGACAATTTAGACACAACCATTTTAATCACAATCATTCAGGGTACAACAATCAAAACCATTCAGGTCAATTCCGTAATAATTTCAATCAAAACAGACCAGGGCAAAATTACCAAAACAGGCAACTCTTCAATCCCTCAGGGCAGATTCGCAATGCACATCACCAATTACAACCAATGGAAATAGGGCAAATTAACCATAATAATCAGGATAATATTCGGCAATTGAAATACACAATATAGAGCCCACGTTTTTTCTGAATTAGGCCTCGGAGACAAAATATTCCTAGATGTAACCATCGACGAAAATAAATATAAAGCACTCGTTGATACGGGTTCAACCATGAGCATTATAAATTCCAACTCAATAGATTGTTCAAAATTTATAATCTTCGAAAAAGTTAAAATGAAATTGCAAACCATTAATAATATCACAACGGAAATAGTAGATAGAATTATTACTAGCATTCCTAAAGAATTTAATTATGACCCAAAAGGGGCAGTCAAGTGGTATAAAAGGGATTTAGGTAAAAAACCATATGACATCCTGATCGGCATGGACATTTTGAAGAATATTGTCAAAACGCTCGATTTTGAGAATAAAATCATAACTCTTAATAACGGCACTATGTTATCACTGTATTCCTATGTTGAAACAACTCTCGATTGTTTCGAACTGAATTCAAGTGAAAAAACAGTAGACTTGGACCATCTTAATGAAGAGGAAAGGAACGCAATTCAAAATCTCTTAAGTCAATATAAAAATTTAATATACCATGAAGGCGATCAGCTAACTAATACGAACACTATAACACACGAAATTCGAACGACGACAGACCAACAGATCAATGCTAAGCTTTATAGGCTTCCCCCACAACATGAGGAGGAAGTACGACGTCAAATAGCAGAAATGGAGGAGCAAGGTATAATCAGGAAATCTAACAGCAGATATACTTCGCCAATTGTGGTGGTGAAAAAGAAAATGGATAATTCTGGGAAACAAAAGTTTCGCCTTTGCGTTGACTACCGGAAACTCAACGAGATAACAATCGACGATAAATACCCGTTACCTAATATTGAGGGTATACTAGATAAACTGGGGAGAGCACAGTATTTCTCGTCCCTAGATCTAGCAAAGGGATATCACCAAATCAAGGTAAAACCAGAAGACATTCCAAAAACTGCATTTGTCACACCTTGTGGTTTGTATGAATACATACGAATGCCGTTCGGGCTTAAGAATGCACCCGCGACATTCCAACGCCTGATGAACGACATACTCAGGGATTATATAAATAAAATATGCGTTGTGTATCTTGATGACATCTTGATATTTTCAACAAGTTTAAAAGAGCACATTAACTCTCTAAGAATAATATTTAATAAATTATCTGAACATAATCTCAAAGTACAATTTGACAAATGTTCTTTCATGAAAAGAAATACTGAATTTTTAGGTCATATCCTGACAGCGGAAGGAATGAAACCTAACCCGAGTAAAATCAAATGCATTGAAGATTACCCTTTACCCAAGACTGAGAAACAGCTTAAAGGTTTCTTAGGAGCCACGGGGTATTATCGCAAATTCGTGAAGGATTACGCCAAAATTGCTAATCCGATGATCAAATATTTAAAAAAAGATAAAAAAATAAATACCAATGACCCAGAGTACATTCAGGCATTTGGGGCATTAAAATTAAATATAATAAAACACCCAATTTTAAAATTTCCCGATTTCACTAAAAGTTTCACTGTTTTTACCGATGCGAGCAAATACGCAATTGGAGCGGTACTAACACAAGAAGGACAACCTGTGTGTTACGCCTCGAGATCTCTCAACGATCACGAAAAGAACTACTCTGTTACTGACAAAGAGTTTTTGGCGATCGTATGGGCAGTAACGTACTTTAGGCCGTACCTATGGGGAAAACGTTTCCAAATTATTACAGATCATTTACCGATAAAATATCTAAATAAAAAATTTTCAGGAAAAGAATTTAGTCAGCGAACACAGAGATGGCTACTCAAGTTGCAGGAGTACCAATTCGACATAGAATACCTGAAAGGCAAGGAGAACAAGGTAGCGGACTTCTTAAGCAGGATTCCCGAGAATAGCAAAGAGAAAGAATCTAGCGAAAACCAATCAGTTAACAATTTGTCGGACAACGCAACAACACATTCACAAGAAGAGCAACAACTTGACCACATTCAAATAAAAGAAACCATCGTAAACAAATACAAAACACAACTTATACTGACCAACGATGCTGACAAAGAAATTGAGATACTACACAACAGACGAATAATATTCATCGACATGACTAGAGAAAAAGATTATTGGACGGACGTACTTAGAAGATATATTAAACCAGGTCTCATCGGAATCTATACTGAGCTGTCATACCACGAGTTTAACAAAATTCAGCAACTATTGATAGAACTTTTCTGGCATGATAAGCATATTAAATTTATAAAAACAACGTTAAGAGCAAGAGAAATCGGAACACTAGAAGAAGTGCACAAACAAATCTCACTATATCATACCCAAGAAAGTGCTCATAGCGGTATTATCGAAACATACCACAGCTTGAAAAATAAAATCTACTACCCTCACCTAATTAGCGAAATTACTAGGATCATTAATAACTGCAAGATATGCTTAGAGACAAAATACGAACGTAAGCCAATAAAACTCAAATACGAACTTAGTGAGACACCAAGTAGGCCCAATGAAATTATTCATATGGACATATATTATTTCAGGAAACACCCATTCTTAACACTTGTTGATAAACTCACAAAGAAAGCATATGCTTATTTTCTACCAAACCGAAACTGGACGAAAAAGATAGACACATTAGAGGAGCATTTCTCCAAATTCGGTAAACCACTAAAAATCATAACGGATAATGAGTTTAAGTCAGAGCATTTGAAAGAATTTCTAAGAGAACAAGTAGTCGATCTCCACCTTACCAAACCCAACACTCACACAGGCAATAGCGACGTAGAACGGTTCCATTCTACATTACAAGAAATATTAGTAGCTATGAGAAAGATAGACATAACACTTATTCAAAAAGTACACAGGGCAGTAAAGATATATAACAATAGATACCATTCCACTCTTAAAATGACACCCGAAGAAGCCATGTTCGCGGATCTTGCAAGTTTAGTTAAAAGCATACAGGCACAGAAGGAAAAGCGAACTCAAAATCTAAATCAAAATAGGGAAAGTTACCAGGAAATGAGGAAAATTATACCAGTTAAGAATTACAAAAGAAATTATTATAAAAACGAACCGCGGTATAGATTAAAACAAATGGATAGGGAACACCCAATAAACATTAAAAGACCTCGTATGTTTGCAGGGGACGACATTAGCGTTTCTCATACTGACAATACTAGTCACGGGACAAGCAACAGCAACATTAACGATTGACAGGATTACAACAGACAACGGATTCGTCGAAGTAAACTTGGGACAAACAGAGATAATACAAGACACGAAAACGATAATACATATTATAAACACGGACGAATTAAGACAAACAATAACCTCTATTGACAATAATATACAACAATTACATGTAGGTAGCGACCCCACGATAAGAAAGGAGCTAGAAAATATTTACGCAAAAATAACAGCAATAGAACCAGGAAAAACATTCAGACAAAAAAGGGGACTAATAAACATTGTAGGGAAAGCACAAAAGTGGTTATTCGGAACCATGGACGACGATGACCGACTAGAAATAACAGACCATATAAAAATAGTTGAAGAAAATAATGGTAACGCAATTGACAACCTTAATAAACAGATTGAAATTAACTCTCATTTTAATGAAACAATAACTAATTTGAAAAATATGATAGAAAACGATAGGAAACAACTAAGCCAAGCATATGACGAATTAACAGCTAATGAAAAACGAATCATATTACAGCAATTTAAAATAGATCAAATATTGAAACTGAGAATCTTAGAAGAAAAGCTGGATCAAATCCTAGATAGCATAGCATTAGTTAAGCAGGGGCTAGTGCATCCGAGCATGTTAACAGCAATAGAAATTAGAGAGACAAATTTGGACATTTACAGACTAAAAAATGTAAAAGTAGGGCTACTAAAATATGACAAAGACAGACTGATTTTAGCATTGAAAATTCCATACTCATACAGGCTTGTAGATTATAAGTTAATTACAGCAATACCTACGAAAGACATGATGGAAATAATAATAAACGATCAATATGTAATAGAAATTAATGGAAAAAAATATAAATATCTTAATAAAATCCAATACATAGATGAATTAGAACCAATAAACAATTGCATTACAAGTAATAACTGTAAGCTGAAAGAAAATAAAGTAATGGAAATTAAGAAACTAGATGACAGTACTATAATTTGTAAGAATATGTTAAACGTAGAAATAGTAAACCAATGTGACGATAGAAAAATAAAATTAAATGGAAACTACTTGATAACTTATAACAATTGTACAATTGAAATATTGAATGAAACATTTTGTAACGATAATTTAGAATTTACAGACAGGTTTTATTATCCTGAAGATGTAACCTATAATTTTACAAAACAGTTAAATTTCGAAGATATTGTAATTCAAAATTTTGTAAACCTAGAGCATATTAAGCTATTAAAATATCATAAGAATGTGAACTATATCGCAAGCTCAGTCGTTATCTTTATCTTAGCCATAATTTTAATCATTATTGTCAAGTTATCCCGGAAAAAGACGGACTTAAAATTATCTATTCAAACCTTAGACCAGAATAATACTAAATCATCTAAAATTCCGGAGAACTTCAGTCTAAAGGGGGGAGAGGTTACATATCCCACATGGAAACAAAATCACTCCATATTTTCTTTTCCAAATTCTTCATAATGATATCCGATCCGCAAGACGGACACGCGCGCTGCTAAATTCGTTTGTTTGTTTTTTACCTGCACGCGCATCGGCGAATATGCTTAAATTGCAGTTTATGGATTAAGGTGAACACTGAGCTTGGGAATTGGACATGAACATTTTCTGGAATGAGTTAGTTAGTAAGCAGCAGTGTAAGAGACAAGTAAAGATAAAATAAATAAATATTTTTTTTCACTCAACCGTGAGTAGATTATTTATGTTGCGTCCAACTAGTGTTTGAGCATTTTTGTCTATGTATGTAAGTTTATTATAATATTGAAAAAAAAAATTAATGCTAAACGAAAAAAAATTCCAATTTCTTAACTGGATTGGATAGAAAAAAATGCTAAACTAAAACACTCACAAAATCAGAAAATTATTTTGATGAATTTTATTCACGCTCCATTCTTAACGAAATTAATATTGAAGTAAAAAAAAATAGAAGCAAGCAATGTCAGTAACATTGAAACAAATCACCTAAGCGATGTAGAAAAGCAGGCTACTGATTCACTCTTGCATAGAATCCAAAATGTAATATATTAGGAAGGAGGTCAGCCATCAAACACAAACACTGTATTTCACGAAATAAGAACCATAAATGATAGACAAATGAACTCGAAATTATATAGAGAGAGAAACATGAGGCGGAAGTACGCCAACAAATGGAAGAAATGGGGGAACAAGGGATCATTCGAAAGGGTAACAGTCGTTACAGCTCACCGATTGTAGTAGTTCCCAAAAAGAAGGACAAGTCAGGAGAACAAAGATGTAGGATACATTAAAGGTTTCGGTGAGTTCGTGACAGATCTTGATGGAGCAGTGAGATCTCTCCGTCGCCATCCTGCACAGCCTGGCTAGTTTGGCAGCAATAACACAACTAGACATGGCGTAGTATAGCTGTTCTCCAATATGTTTTTATTTTTGTATTATTTGTAATTCATTTACTTACATGCTAGACAAAAATTCTAAAAAATAGCTTAACTAACTTAACAAATGCTCTTACGTCTAACCTATCTACCCTCTACGGGTGCTCTAAGCTATCTCATTCTTATGGTAAAGATTACTGTGACTTTCGACTTAGGTTATGGTTTTTTTTGTCTTAATGGACAACCTGTCTTTGTTTCATTTGCTTGGCCAAAAAAACTGGTAAAAAAGCTGGCTACATATATCCTTAAACGAACTTAACCTAATATTAAAGCTTAAGACTACATTAACAATGTCCGTAACAGTACGAACGCGTGCACCCGGACGCATATGTCTTGTATATGCCTAACATATATAAATTATACGCCGCGGTGCACCTTTTTTGTTTTGCTTTTGATTTGTTTTTTTGTTTTGTGTTTCTTGACTACACATTTCTTCTTATGCCTACCTTAAACCTATGTAAGTTGGCCACCATGGTCAACTACCGCGTCATTTATAAAGGCCAGCGGCGGCGGGGACTGGTTTTGGTGTAACCACCAGTAACATTGCCGTTCTTTGGCAGACTCTCTCCTGTCTCGAGCAGAGATCGCTCCACTGAACCGGAGGAGATCCTCGTGACTGCGAGCGACGTCCCGTTCATATTGAAGTCGCCTGTCCACTGTTCGGCGTACGACGTGGAAGATTACAGGACATCCGTGTGGATCCTGTATTAGGCCAATTGTGTCAAGATAGAGGAACGCCTCGGGAGGAATAAAGCCGGTAAAGCGCACTCTCTCATGGTACATAACGTTGGGGTAGTAAGCCCCAAAGATCAGACTGTTGGACGAAGTCATAGCTCGTGCAATATGCCTTCTGATCAGCTTAATAATAAAATTATCTATCCTGTTCAAGTTGGCCTCGTTGTACAGGACCTCGTTGGGATAGTACTTCTTGTACTCTGATTCGGGTGTACGATACAACCGGAGACATGTCCGCAGAAACTGTCTTTTGAAGAACCTCATCTTTTCCATCTGGGAAGGACTCACGTTGAACCACAATGGACAACCGTATGCTATAATAGGCCGGATGAGGGCCATGTAGCCATCACCCTGGTATCAAGTTGGCTGCTGTAAAAAAAACCCCCTTGCCACAGCAAATGCCTTTTTCGCTTTCATCATAGCAATATCTACAGTCGGATGTTTGTCAAACCTTAGTTCATATTGCTATTAACCTTGTAAAAATTGCTCGATTTGCTTCCGGTTTTTTTCATTATTTTTTACTCTCTTTACTTATTCTTTATTTATTACTCCCATTAGTCAATAACATAACATGTAACAAAACAAACATGAAAACATAAAGTTCTTAGAAATAACAAAAAAAAAGTAAATTCGACCAGTTTTGCACGTGTTTGGCTAGTTTACCGATCAGTCATTTCGGTGCGAGCTTACCGAATCGACATTTGTTTTAATCAGCACACTTACTGGCTGTACTTTGTTACTCCTTTCAGGTGATTTCCGAAAAGACATCCCGTTATTCCACTTTCAACGACGTACGCTGATGGAAATAACACTTGCTTAAAATCGGCGCGACTATGGCGTTATGTTGAAGAGTACAACTGACGGCGAACATGCGCGTTCAAATGCTCCAGGATCCTCAGTCGTTCACAGACCTCCGAACAGCGCGGCAGTAGTTTCCGAGAGTGTTGACTTAAAAAGTGTTAGTAAGAAAGTGGTAAACTAACAAAGTGATAGCCCTTTATCACAATAACCATTTGGCTGAAGGGGTAAAGTGAGTGTATCTTGCAGCCAAGGGTGAATGGTTCGATCCCCACCGGGGACAGGCAAACAATAGTTATTTTTTTCGGATTCTGGATATTCAAAAATTGTAATATCAAGTGAATGAAATAGTAGCCAAAGAGCGGTCAAACAACCGGTGGCAGAAGTGACTCACCAACATCCATCACCTGAACAAAAACAACAGCTCCCCTCAAATCTGCAACATTAGCAGCCAGCAACACTTGAGCAACAGCGGCAAGAAAAAGAGCCTCTCCCAGCAGCTCAGCAACATCACAACAACAGCGTCAAGCAGTACAATAAGACAACAGCAGGAAGCCAGCAACACAGCAGCAGCAGCCAGCAACATGCATCTCAACAGCAACAGCCAATAAAAACAGAGAAGGTGCCACCCATCAACATTTTCAAGGCGGACGTGGAACAAACTGCCAAGATGTGCAAGGAGGCCGCAGGTGCAGGCAACTTTTATATTTGTAGAAATAAAGGTGCCGATAAGCACGCAATCCACTGCAAAACAATGGAAGACCACAATGCTGTAAAATCATTATTAAAGAGATGGACGCTTGAGTTCTTCTCTTTCACGCCAAAAGGCGAAAAATGCCAGTCGCGGCTCTTAAAGCTCATTTGTCCGCTCGAAGCGAAGCAGGTCCTCCAAATGCTCAAAGAGCAAGTGTGTATGAGGGAATTGAGTTCGTCGGAGTTAAGCCTTTCTCCACAGTAAAGGCAAAGAGAGAGGGGCGGAAATTACCCCTCTACATTGTACAGGTCACACCCACAAGCAAAGTGGATAATCTGAGGAAAATAAAGTTCTTAGATTACCACAAATGCGAGTGGTATTAGAAGGTGCAAGCCGTGAAACTGTCGTACTGCAATGCTATACACTACTTTGTGTTTAATGTTATTTTTTTTATGAAGATTGCAACACCGCCTCCACCATTGGAGTTGGGCCGGTCTCCTCTGATAACATTTTAATTACTGTGCTCCAATAAGCCTCTCCGTGTTAGCTTAGTTTCGCTAATCAGACAAAGCTCTGGGCTTTGATCGATCATTTTCAATGAATTTGCATTCACTGCAAGGATCTTAAAAGCACTCTCCGTCTGCGCAGCCATCAGGATTGGTGACGTGCTGGGTTCTGCAGGAGCGCCAGAATTTTTGCAACCTGTTGCTCTAACGAATCCATATGCCTTTCAATGGAGGATTTCCAATTCGGCGTTGAACCGTGTGCTCTTGGCACTAAGGCTTACGGCGCTACCTTTGGTAGTTGCTGCTTTTCCGTGCTTCACCTGACAGACGCCATTTGGGCGAAAGTCCCTTCGGGTGTGACGAGTATGGCTGCACCTAGTGGATTTTTGACTGGGGGCTGATTCTGCAGAACCGCTTTTGTTTTTCGCTCCTGTAACTACCTCGATAGTTGGTGGTGTGCCCAGCGTTCCCTCAGAGTGCGCACTTGAGCTGACTTCTGTCAGCTGCTCCCTCTTGCTCCAGAGAACAGTTCTCCGAAATGTGGCTCCCGCTGCACTTCACGCATCGAGTCTGCATTTGGCAGTTCGACGCGGCGTGACCGAACCTTTGGCAACGAAAGCATTGGACAATGCCGTCGCGCCTTCTAATACTGTCCCACTGGCATTTGTGGTAATCTAAGAACTTTATTTTCTTTAGATTATCCACTTTGCTTGTGGGTGTGACCTGTACAATGTAGAAGGGTAATTTCCGCCCTCTCTCTTTGCCTTTACTGTGGAGAAGGGCTTGACTCCGACGAACTCAATTCCTCACACTCTAGCTCTTTGAGCATTTGGAGGACCTGCTCCGCTTCGAGCGCACAGGTGAGCTTTAAGGACCGCGATTGGCATTTTTTTCCTTTTGACATGAAAAAGAAGAATTCAAGCGTCGATCTCTTTAATAAAGCTTTTTCTGTATTGTGGTCTTCCACTGTCTTGCAGGGGATTGATTTTTTATCAATACCCTTATTTCTAGTATTAAAAAAATTACCTGCCCCTATACCCTCCTTGCACATCTTGGAAGTTTGTTCCACGTCCGCCTTGAAAATGTTGATAGGCGGCACCTTTTCTTGTTTTTGCTGCTGCTGTTGTGTTGATTGTTGCTGTCGCTGTTGAGTTGCTGGCTGTTTTTTTGTTTTTGCTGATTGCTTCTTTGTTTTTGGTGGCCTTTGATGCTGAGCTGCTGGCAGCTCTTGTGCTTGTGCTGCTAGCTTATGAACTTTTTCTGGCCGCTTTTGCTGTTGCGTAGCTGGCCGCTCTTGTTGCTGTATTGCTTGAAGCTGTTGCTGGACTGTTGATGGGGGTTGTTGTTGCTGTACTGCAGCACTATTTTGCTGTTTCATTTTGGTTTGAAGCTTTACTAAATCTTCCTTTTCTTGCTGTTGCTGCAGATCCATCATTCTTCTCGCAACAGTTCTTGCTTTCAGCTTTCTGATCTCATGCAGGAGCCGCTGAATTCTCTCTTGCATCTCATCTCGCTGTGTTTCTTTTAAGTGCAGTACACGCTCAACTTCATCTTCGGTGGCACTGTCCAGCGAATCGAAGTTGTTACTGCTGACAGTAAACAGATCTTCCCCTCCATCGCACACGTACTGTACCTCCTTCTCTTCTACAACGGCTGCGGTAATACCAGCTGACGTCGCATCATTCTGCTCTGTCGTGTGTAAAGTTATGAAGGAAAGAACAAGAAAACCGTTTTAATTCAATTACACTTTATTGCTTCATATGTACACGAGATGTGATTGCTTCGGCGGTTCGGCGGTGACTGCCTACCATCTCATTAACGTCAGAGTGCATTGCTATGATTACTTCACATGCGGCCATCCTTAGGCGATCGTGCCCCCACGATCCGGCTTGCCTCGGTCAGCTCCTACGCCGGCGCCATTTACATCTTCTCCATCAGCAGTGTCAACGTCATCAGCTTCATCGTCAGTGTCCGATGTCGACGCATCGTCTTTCACGCTCCCCAACCCTTAAACCGGTAGTTCACACCACGGTTTAAGCTTTTCAGAGCTCATTACGGTGCGGAATCTTCTCTTGTTTCGCTGCATACCTGGGACGTCTTCGACTATGTACCGGTCGTTCGGCAGTACCTGACCTATAATGTATGGCCTCCGAAAGAGCGGCTCCAACTTACGGGATTCACCTGTTGCGGCTGCTTCATGCTCGACCAATACGAGGTCATCTACCTCGAACTTGGATGGCTTACGATGGCGCAAATCATACCGTCGTTTCTGACCCCCCTAGCTCCTTTCGATGTTCTGCAAGGCTGATGCTCTTCTTCGTTCCATTTCTTCTGGCTGAACTTTTTCTTACCTACCTATCTCCAACAGCAACTTGTTTCCTTCGATGTCCCTCGGCGTATACTCGAAGAGCAACTCATGCGGACTCGCTTTTGTAGTGGAGTTCCTTGCGGTGTTAACCGCCCACTGAATAGTTCGCAGATGACTCGCCCAGTCCTTCCCGCTGATTGTGCACACTTCAAGGCCGCCAGAATTGTGCGGTTGCACCGTTCCACTTGGCCATTTGCTCTGGGAGTCCTCACTGCGGTCATGATGTGCTGCACCGCATTGTTCTCGCAGTGCTGTGCAAATGCCGTCGAGGTGAACGCTGTCTCACGATCAGTGACGATACGTCTTGGCACGCCAAAGTACCCCGATACCTCGTTCAACAAGTTGAGTACCCCCTTCGAGTTGGCAGTTTTTACAGCTCGCAGTACCACGTACTTCGTAAAGCTGTCCAGCATTGCTAGTACATACCTGGTCCCGCCTTTCCCTCGAGTAAATGGTCCGAGGTGATCGAGATGCACCGTATCAAATGGTAAGGGAACTCGATCCGCACTGTGAAGTTCCCCTTCGGCCATTCCACCCTTTTCGCAAAAGCGAAGTCCACACAGCCCTTGATGTAATCGCGGGTGAAACTCCGCATCCTTGGGAACCAGAACGTTTCTCGTACTCGGATCAGCGTCTTTTCCTCCGCTAAGTGGTCCATACTGAATGGGGCACCACCCACTTTGCAACGCCCCCCACTAGTCGAAACAAACGCAGCCCCTTGAATTGGAACTCCTTTTGCAGCTGTCTTTTCTGCATAGTTGAGGCGGTCGATTTCATCTCCTTTATGATGTCCCGTAACTTGGGATCCTGCCACTGCATCGTTGCCAGCCAATCGTCATCCGTGATGTGCAGGTTCAGTACAAACAAGGACGCCTCCTCCACCGGGTGACGACTGAGTGCGTCCACATATGCTGCCTTTCTTCCTGGTTGATGCACCGTCTCGAACGTAAACTCCTGTAGCTTCAGCCACCACCTTCCCACTCGTGGGATTTTCTTGGGCTTGTTCTTCGTTGCGATGATTGCCTCACAATCCATCACCACCTTGAATTTCCTTCCTAGCAGATACACGCGGAATCGCTCGATGCTGTCCACGATCGCCAGGACCTCCAGCTCGTAGGAGTGATACTTCTTTTCATCCTCTGACAGCTTGCGGCTGTAGAAGAGAACCGGACGTAGGATCGAGTTTTCCTTTGTCCGCTGGAACAGTATCCCTGCCAGCCCAACTGCCGACGCATCAGTGTGTACTTCGTGGTTACACTCTGGATCAAAAAGCACCAGCACCGGGGGATTGCTTAAGATCTCCTTAAGCCGTTGAAACGCCTCCTCTAGTTGAGTAGCCCATACGAATTCCTGATCCACTTTCGTCAGATCCGTCAGTGGTACCGCGACTCGGGCATAGTCCCTCACGAACTTCCGGAAGAACCCAGTGAGACCCAAGAACCGTCGAACTTCGTGAACATTCCGAGGTTTCGGAAACTCCACAATCGCGATCGTCTTCCTGCGACTCGGCTTCAATCCGTCTTTGTCGAACTCGTACCCAAGGAACTCGATCCTCGTTTTGAAAAAAACGCATTTTCGCACTTTAATGTCAGCCCAAACTCCTGGAGTGCACTCAGAAACCTCCGCAGCTTCTCCAGGCCTTCTTCCGCGGTCTTGCTAGCAATGATGGTATCATCCAAGTACATCGCCCTTTCGCAGCCGTGCCTTCACTATGTTCATGCATGCTTGGAAATGGGCCGGAGCATTCACGAGCCCAAATGGCATTCTGTTGAATTCGAAACACCCCTCGTCAGTCGCAAATACTTCCCTCTTCCATGCGGATTTGATGATATCCCGAGGCTAAGTCCAGCACCGTAAAGTATGAATTCCCACTCAATGACGTCAGCACTTCGTCGATTACTGGCACCGGGAATGTTCGCTTTTGCGTGATTTTGTTGTGAGCTCGAAAGTCGATGCAAAATCTGTCGCTGACGTCTTTTTTCTTTGTCAGGACAATTGGCGAACAGTAGTCCGATGACGATGGCCGGATTACTCCCAGTTGCAGTAATTCCTCCACCTTCTCCTTGACGACTGCCCGTTTAGCGAATGGGAGCCTATACGGTTGCACACAAACTGGCTGTGATGACGTCAGGTGAATTGTGCACTCGCCTAGCTTCGACTCCCCCAATTCCTCGGTGTTCATTGCGAAACAGTCGCGATGGGTGCCGATAATTTTCTGCAGCTCTTGATTGCCCCGTTGGCAGATGCTCCCAACATCGAGCTCTGCCACGTCCAGCTTCCATCCAGCACCCCTTTGCTCATCCGCCTCTACACGTAGTACTTGTTGCATCGTACTCTGCAAACTGTCGACGATTGTCAGCTTTTGGAATGATTCTTCGATCCTCACATGTGGTTGGTCCAGGAGGTTCCGCCCAATGATCATCTGATACGGCTGGCTTTCGTCCGGTACAATCAAAATTTCACACCAAGCCGTAAGCTGATCTACGGAGACTTCCGCATACATGCGTCCTAGCGTGGTACATCCTCCACCACCGAATCCACTGAGAACCGTCTCCAAAAAATCGTACTCCAGGTTTCCAGCTGTTGCATCCGCTCTGCGTAGCGTTACGCAATAGCTCCCGAGATCAATGAATGCGGTCACTTCGCACCCATTTACGGTCACTATCTTCATGTACTCAGTTCTCTCTGGTCGTATCAGCATCTGCCGTGAAATTCCTGGATACCTTCCTACACCAGTGCTTTGTCTCCCCTCCGCCGCTTGTGTTCGTCTCACCGGACAATCTCTTTTGTAGTGCCCCACTTGCTGACACTGGAAGCACCGTACTTCACCTCTGGCCCTTGCTAGTTGCCCAGCCTCCTGCCGTTCCGCCTCACGATATTTGGTCTTGTCCATGGACCGACGATCCTTTGCCCTGAGTCCGACCACCCAGCGGACCCTCCCCAGAATGTCGTTCACGGATAATGGCTTAATAGCTCGAAACGCCTCTACGCATTCCGCATCCGTAATTCCTTGCGTGATGTACCTCATCAGCGTACTTTGCTGGACTTGACCCCGGGACGCGATCGCCTTCATCTGGAACACATACTCCTCCAGGTCTTCCTCGGGCTTCTAAGTGCGTTCCCGCAGTCGGTCGTGAACGTCGGCATCATCCTTCGCTGACGGGAAGTTTCGGCACAGTTCCCCGAAAAATCTCCAGCGATTCCATCGTGACCCCTTGACTCCGTAGTTTGGCGGACCCGACCAATCGCGTAGTCGCCTCCATCAGCACCAGCTTCTCGTCCAACCCATACACCCGTCGAATATCTCCCACCTTCCGCATCCAGGCTTTTGATGAGAGCCCCGTGAACGCCTTCGGGTCGAATTCCGGGCTCATGTCCGCGACATCTCGGACCGTGTAGCGGTTCCTCGCGCATCGTTCGTCTACAGTCGGCACGCTGACTTCTCGCACTTTGCCCTCTGCTGAATCCTTCGACCGGGCCAACATCTCCGCAAGTTTCTCCTGGACTCGTTGCAATTCTCTGCGTAGGTCCTGAAGCTCGCTCGCTTTACCAGCACTGCCCTTGCTGCCTGCTGTTTTCCGGGCGCCGCCGCTCACAGATAGTTTTTTAGTTGCCCCCACCGGATTTGCCGTGTCCCGCAGACGCTGTAACAAGTCCTCCTTGAGGCCGCCCTGTTCAAGCCCGCGTTGCTTCAATTCCTCCCGCAACTCGTCCCTTGTCATCGCCTCGAATTTCTACGCGGACTCCTCTGCACCATCCATTGCAACTTGTGCACTTGTCGAGCCCGTTATAAAACGAAACCAAAAAAAAATTCTCAAGAATCGGCTGACTTTTCGGCGTATCACAGACCCAGCACAAAAAACCCGCGACCAAAACGGCGAACAACAAAAAAAAAAACACACCCTCGCGAAATGTCTTCTTTTTTTTTTTTGTGCTTCCGACACCGCCAGCGGGTACAGAACCGCTTATCTTCGCACGAGTTACATATCTATATGGTGACCATCACATCGAGCAACAACCCTAAGTTGTTGCAATAGTACAATCAGCATATTTATGTTGAGCAATAGAAAACCGGAACAGAAATAAATATGCTGCATCGGTAGATTTAAATAGGTCGAGCAGCAACCATAGGTTGTTGCCCGATAAATGCTGACTAGTTTTAAGTAACATCGCTTGTAATTTTCATTGAGGAAAACAGTCAATAAAGAGACTCCGTGCATGAAAAACGATTTTTCTTTCTTTTTCTTTTTCTTTTCTCTTGAACACCGTTCAATTATTTATTTCACGCACGATAGCAAAAAAAAAAAACTCCTTTTCTTTCCTCCACGCATGGGTTATTTTTTTTCTTTTATTATTTTCTTTTGCTTTTTCGCGAACGCCGACTGTACGGTTGTAACGGTCGTACCCAAGGAACTCGATCCTCGTTTTGAAAAAAACGCATTTTCGCACTTTAATGTCAGCCCAAACTCCTGGAGTGCACTCAGAAACCTCCGCAGCTTCTCCAGGCCTTCTTCCGCGGTCTTGCTAGCAATGATGGTATCATCCAAGTACATCGCCCTTTCGCAGCCGTGCCTTCACTATGTTCATGCATGCTTGGAAATGGGCCGGAGCATTCACGAGCCCAAATGGCATTCTGTTGAATTCGAAACACCCCTCGTCAGTCGCAAATACTTCCCTCTTCCATGCGGATTTGATGATATCCCGAGGCTAAGTCCAGCACCGTAAAGTATGAATTCCCACTCAATGACGTCAGCACTTCGTCGATTACTGGCACCGGGAATGTTCGCTTTTGCGTGATTTTGTTGTGAGCTCGAAAGGACAATTGGCGAACAGTAGTCCGATGACGATGGCCGGATTACTCCCAGTTGCAGTAATTCCTCCACCTTCTCCTTGACGACTGCCTTCTCCTATCCCACTTCTGAAATGTAAAGTTATGAAGGAAAGAACAAGAAAACCGTTTCAATTCAATTACACTTTATTGCTTCATATGTACACGAGATGTGATTGCTTCGGCGGTTCGGCGGTGACTGCCTACCAGAGATAAGAGAACATAGAGATATTCGTCTTTCCAGGCATTTCTGATTGGAAAACCCCTATCCCACCGCAAAAACTGCCGTTATGGACCTGAACTCACGCATATTTCTTTATGTTCACGCACATTGTTACAACGTTTGGGTGCGCGCCATGTTTTTTTACAAATTTGCCCCCAATAGTGTCAAATGTGTAGCCGATTGGAATTTTCCAGGGATATGTTTGCGAAGTGAACATGGTTGAAAACAAATTCATGACATTATAATATTAGGAATTAAAGCAATGTATTACTAAAATTCATTCAAACAATAAATCTATAAATGTTACTTGAATGGCTTTTCTTTACAATTTATATGCATGCGGGACTTTTAAGAGAAGAAATACATCTTTTCTGATGGCAGTCCGTCGAATAATTTCTGTAATTAAGGGAATATACTTGAACAATTTTAAAGCGTTTATTAACTTAACCCTACAAATATAAACTAGGTCGATTGGACATGTGTAGGGAAATTCGGGAGGGATGGCAAATAAAACACCAGGCTGTTTCGAAGGTTCTTTATTGACTGCTTATACATTTCGCCTTTCTTTAACATACTGGTCAGGAAAACGGCGCGAGTGCACAGTAGGAATTGCGGATGGATCATTCGATCATTTAGGCCAATAGCAATTGTTAAGGCAAACGGTTTCTATGAAGTAAATTGAATACCCAATATACAGTCTACACCATAAGTAGACGGACTGATTTCAATTAAAAGTGACTACACATGATTGATGAAAAAATTGTTTGTTCGTTGGTACATGGTATTTTGATTCATGTCTGTTGGACAAAATACTTGGATATACAAATTCACTTGTTAATGCATTAACCGATGATATTTTTGGTGATACATATACTCATTTGCACAAATATGTACACGTATATGTTAAAAGCGCTACATTATGCGCTACATATTATGTGCTAGTGTTCTTCTTCAGTAATTTTAGTTTCAATTAATGAACTGCACATTCCTTTTAATTATAATACTAATTGTTTTAGTATTTGCAAAAATATTACTATACTTTTTTTATTCATGATGATATTAAATTACTTATTTATTGTTCTTCCATTATTAGATATAAAACCAACATTTTCATTAGTCTGAGTTTGCTTAGTTTTATTTTATATTACTTTCAATCGTCCACAACGCAAAATATGTTAACATTTTCAAAGCCAACGGACAATTATACTAGTTTCCAATGCGTTTTTCCAGTATGGTGTAACTTTTATTAACCGGGGTACACTTATTGAACATATTTTTACTTCATTTTGTCCGCCGTTTTGTGGGGAAATTAGGTTTGAATGTGAATTTGAACTTTCATTCATCATAGTTATCATAATTCGTTATCAAATTGCAAGTGTTTCAAGATAAATAAAGTTATCAATTGAAGTGTGAATAGAATTGCAGTGTAGTACAGTGTTAATCAATGAGCAGACATTTAGATTTCAAATCTAGAAGAAAAGTGGGTCTTGCAGTGGTTGCATTTTTGCGGAAAGTTCGAAGTAAGTTGAAACATCTACAATTAGAACATATTCATATACTAACTTTCATATTACATTTAATTTAGTATTACCAGAAACAGCAAACGACATGGACAGAAAGTCTTGCATGCAAGACTTCAGGCATGCATATAGGATGATTCCATGTAAGTTTTTCGTTTATAAAATTTTGGTGGTGACTTGTTGATATGCTAAGATGTAACGAACATGTGTTAAGATGTACATATATACATGTGCACATGAAATAAGATTCAAATTAATATAGTATGAACATTTTGGTTCAGAATAAAATATTAAAGTCGTGAAAGCAGCCAAATTGGTTGCAAAGCAGGCTACATGATAGACCAAAACCAACATTTTCTGTCAAAATGACTGTGGACATAAATGTGAATGAGTTTCTAAAAGAAAATAGTTTTGTTTATGTTTGCGGTTGTCTGTATCGGAAAGTGCGTGAAAGTCATTTATGTAGCTTGCCTCTGCCTACAATATCTACGGGAAAGCCATCCACAAGCTTTACATTAACAATGTTTAAACAATTTGATGGATGCAATCAGGTTGCCCCACCCCCAGATTTGTTAAAACATATTCGAGATCTGGAAGACATGTTCTTGAAAGTGTTCTACGAATGTTATCATCAGAAGGGTGTAGCAAAGCAAATTGCCGAAGTCTTAATTACGCAAAAGAAATTTGTTTGTTGCAAGAACTTGCAACACTACTTCATTTTAAATTATTTTATTAGGGTTCGCATTTTTTTGTTGAAGTTTTGGAATAGGGACTTAAGTGATTTCAGCTTCAGGAATAAAATTCTCAGCATTTCGCATTTATGAAAGAAATACTTATCATACATTTTACCTTCCATTTTAATTTTATTTCTATTTCTTCTATTCTATTTACTTTTCCATTTATTTACAAATTATATCAATATATTTTTTCGTTCTAGGTCGGGTGCAATAGGCATCTTGGGGAATCCGAACACCCGGTAAAAAAAATCGGTTAACGCACCACAAGCATACCTCAAGGGTGGTGTGGAAATTATAAATTTTCAATAAAATACACTTCACAATATTAAATAGTATTTTCTTCATTCTGGAGATCTGTTCCGTTTTTTCAGCTGCATGTTGGCATAGATGACAATAAGGATAACAGTTGCCACTGATATAACGAGCAATCGTCACACTAAAAGAAAACATTATGTATGTAATGCATAAACAAAACAGAAATGTATACATAGTAACTTAGCTCGACAACATCTTCCGATACAGCGTCAATCCGATGAAGGATATTGCTACCTGTGACTGAAAAACATGTCAATGTGATAAAAGGAAAGCGCATTAAACTCACATTGCTTAAAAGATTCTATGGGATGAATAGAATCTGTTCTCATGGATGATATTCGGCACCTTTGCTCCTCCTTCGTTTTTTTTTGACTCACTGCGTATAGCCCTGATCATTGACTCCACTTGAGGAAAAGCCCGCACACACCAGATGGATTATATTGAATTGAATTTGCTTTTAATTTGTTGTCTTCGGTGTAATATGCTGTAACAAGGCAAAAAAGGTTTCGTTTTGTAATTTAAACAAATTCGAAATAAATAAATAATTTGAAGTGTCAGATAATTCACCTAATCAGCTGTTCGCATCCACTTACACATATTCACTTGCACGTTATCAGATGTTTACAAACCTCACACGTATTCACCGACTTTATCTGTGAAACAGATAGGAAACAGCTGTGAAATGTTATAAGAAACGCTGTCAAACGAAATCAAGGGGAAAGACACGAGGAAGTCGGGTATCTCTATCATACCTTATCTCTGCTGCCTACCATCTCATTAACGTCAGAGTGCATTGCTATCATTACTTCACACGTGTTTATGATACGGCGTTTTCCGCTATTTGGAGAGATATTTTTTCTCCTCCTCTTGACTGTGCCTTCCTGAGGCACTGTTGTCTGGTGGTTTGATTGCGCCACCGGTTGCTTCGGATCATCATCCGCTTCCATGAGCGCGGACCGCTCGTTCGCTTCACTTACTCAATTGATTAGAGAAACAGAAAAAAAATTTAAGTTTTTTGTGGTTTGTCCCCAGTCGGGATCGAAAAAAGCATCCTTGGTGCCAAAAGCACTGACTCTACCCAGTCAGCCAATTGCTTGTTATGGGTTGTAAGTGTGCCACTTCACTATTTGACACTGAATTACACTGCTCATAGGTCGCTGATCGATTGAAACTGGAAACCGTTTGAACACTTTCGAGTATCTCAGTGACCATTGCGGCCTTAGTGCCGATTTTAAAACCCCAACGACATTGCGGAATTAGGTGAGTTTGTTCAAACGCATACCTACAATTATAGTAGGGCGCGTTGTCCACGCTTTACCCAACAAATGACACCAGCACTCTCCGTCCAATAGATACTTGTCAAACGAAGAGATTGACATGTATCTAATTTAATTGGACGAGACAATAAAACGAACTATGGACAGTACGATACCACGGTATACACGCACCAACAATGAAAATTTGTACCACTTTAATTGTATAGAATTATAGAGTTTCTGTAAACACGTACTGGAACACTAAGATTCAGGCTGTTAGATCGAACAACCCGAGTATGTTTCCACAGATAAATAAATTCTTTCGAAGGAAGAAAAACGATCTTCCCTGTCTAAAGCTTCCCAGGACGACAGACAGTGAACACATACTGACATATTCGACGATGACTTCTTTGTGGTCGAAGACCCGCAAGAAAAAGTAGAAGTACTAGGCGCAGTTTTTCAGGAAGTGTACAAGGTGAAAGTGAGTGTTCGCCTGAACCACGACCTGGAAAACAGGTCTAGCAACTCTCAACTTCGACAAGATCTGCAGCAATGGCGATCTGAGAACATTGGCTTTTTCCAGTTCAATGAATGACGAAAACTGTGAAGATTTATCGGGGGCAATTTTTCCTTCTTCTTCTGTTGGTCTTCTACCTGCTGCTGTTGCTGTGGTTGCTGCTTCTTTTGCATTTGTGCAGTTGGCTGTGGTTGTTGCTGCGTCTGCTTTTGTCGCTGACTAGATTCGGGCAACTGTTGCAGTTGTTGCCCGATTTGGCGCATGTGTTCTTCCTGCTCCTTCTTTCTCCGCGCGAGATTACTTGCCTTCAGTTTACGGATTTCGTGGAGCAATTTTTGTTTCTCCTCATTCAGATCCGCGATTTCGCCTCCTTGCGTCTGATGATCGCCTCAACTTCGTCTTCAGTGTTGGAGGGAACCGATTCAAAGCTGATGCTGCTTATCGCGAATCGCCCCTCCCTCCCATCTGACACATATGAGTATGCATCGTCTTCTGTAGACGATGCGCCCCCTTCCTCTTCGCATTTTTTGGGTGACGCACTTGTAATGCGTCGCTTGGAACTGGTGGAGGTCTGTTTTTCCCTCCTCCTCTTCGATGTGCCACCGTTGGTTGGTGGCGTGATGCACCAGGCACCGGATTCTTGTTTTCAAGCGTCTGCTTGATTGACCTGGAGAAGGCTTTCGACACCGTTTGGTTAGAAGGACTTTACTATATAGTAAACCACTGCTGTACCTACTGTATAACATGCTTACCGGTAGGCGGTTCGTAGTAAAGAATGGCAACGTGACCTCTGCAGGTATTTTTGAAGTAAAAAATGGTTAATTCGTTGATCCTGTTCAATATTTTCTTGAGCAATCTAATAAGTTTTCTTCCGCACGCAATTGCATATGCCGAAGTTATGACAGCTTGGTGGCTGTGTCAAACGTCACAGTTTTTTTTCTTGAGTATATTTTGACATCTGAAGAATGAAATCTGAATGAATGGTCTTCTTACAGCGTCGCGGCGAAGAAAGACGTGGGTGCACTTTGCCAGATCTTGCAACACGAACGGTTTCAAGTTGGTGGTACATCACACCAGGTATTGGATAGACCCGTCGCATTGCTTCACGGTGCTTCTCGACAAATATTTGTGGGCTTGGAGAAAAGGAGTTAGTAGAGAAAAACTCATCAGGGACTCTGAGGCTTGCACCATGATGGTAGTGCATCAATCCAGGACTTCCCTTCAAACTGAGCGCCTTGGTCTGTAGTTACCAATTTGGGTGAACCAAACCGTGCCACCCAGTTTGCGAAGAATGCCGTCGCTACAGTATCCGCAGTCATGTCTTCAAGTGGGATCGCTTCTGGCCACCTGGTGAACCGATCAATACTAGGCAAACAGTACAGGAAACTTTAGCACACGGAGAGAACTATGAGATCTATGTGGACGTGGTTAAAACGGTCATCGGTCATCATGTGTTTGGTGTTGGTCGAACTATATGGTGTTGGTCAATTTTTGAACGTTGACACTGTTCGCATGTGCGGGACCATTCCAGGGCATCTTTTCTTATGTTGAGCCAAACGAATTTTTGTCGAAGTTGAAGGCTCGTGGTTTTCCCACCTGGATGTGCAAATGCATGAACAGAGTTGAAGGCTTTCCGACGTAGTTTTGTCGGGATATACGGACGAATGGTATCTTCCGATATATGGCAATATATTTGACAGTCTGGTTCAAAACACACTTCATAAGAACTAGCGATGTTTTGATTTCTTTCGAAAGGATTTTGCTAAGTTCGGAGTCTTGTGATTGCGCTGCTCGAAGTTCTCTGGTGTCTATATTGAATTGCATCCTTATTGTATTGATACGAGACAAAGCATCAGCTACAGAGTTATAGTCGCCGGGTGGTTAGATTATTTCGGTGGTACTAATTGAGATATATAATCTAATTGCCGTAATCTTCGTTGTGGTGACTTGTCGGAACGCTGTTGAAAAGCATACACGAGAGGCTTATGGTCTGTTTGTACAACCAAATGTCGACCATCTAGAAGATGTTTGAAGAATCGTACGGCTAGGTAAATCGCTAGCAATTCTCTGTAGTATGTGCTATAACGGCTTTCTGCAGGTGATAGTTTGCGTGAGAATAACCCAACTGGATAGGTGATATTACCCGTTACTTGCTCTAAGAATCATCGATGCATCAGAATCGATGTGTGTCAGCAAGGTGGTATTGCTGATACTGTTTTTCCAGTTAATACATTTTTGTTATCCTTGAGAAGATCATTGAGAGGAGCTTGAATATTTGCACAGTTGGGAATGTAGCGCCTGTAACAATTTACGATCCCTAGGAACCGTCTTAATTCGGAGAGATTAGCAGGCTTGGTGTAGTTCAATATGGCTTGAACCCTGTCTTTTGGAGGCTTACTAACATTTTGATTTATTGTGTGGCCCAAGTAAGTGACTTCAGGCCGTACCTCTGGAGGCGTTTCAAAACGATGGATATGTGCTCCCGATGTTCTCGTTCAGGCTTCGAAGAAATGAGAAGGTCATCAACATAACAGAACACAAAATCTAGGCCTCGCATTACCATGTCCATAAATCTTTGGAAGGTTTGTGTGGCGTTCCTGAGGCCAAAAGGCATTACCACGAATTCGAACAGACCGAATGGTGTTGCTACAGCTGGTCTTTTAATGTCTTCTGGTGCCATTGGAATTTTATAGTACGCCCTGTCCAAATCTAGGATCGTGAATATCGTTTTGCTCCGTAGTGACTCTGTGAAATTTATTATGTGAGGAATGGAATAACTGTCTCGTTGAGTTTGGGCATTCAATCGACGATAGTCTCCATAACATCTCCAACCTCCACATTACTTTTGGACAAGGTGAATTGGGCTTGCCCAAGGACTGCTGAATGCACTGCAAAGAATTGTTGACATCGTCGTGTAAGAGAAATTCTTTGACTATATCAGCATAGGGTTGAAGGTCGGTGTCAGCAGAAAGACCAAATACAGATGCTGTGTGGATTTTCTCAGGCACCTGTATTGATGTGTTAGTGTCGATGACACTAGCGTAGGCTAGCATCCGAAAATTGCCCAGATGAAATTCTAACAACCATCTGGATGTCACGCATGCCTAATAATGTAAGAGCCATCCTGTCAGCCAACCACGGCATATCACTCAATGCATTAGCCGAAATTGCATATAGAATTGTTGAGAACATGTCCGGTCCATCTGCATGTTGCGACGACGCATCAGCATGAAAGCTTTTCAAGTGATATAGACCAGCGGCTAACGGCAATTGAGAAATCATTGTCTGCCTTACTTTAAGAAAGGCAATCCGACCGCAACTCTCAAAATAGGCATAGGTCACATTCGAAGTCGCGAAACTTCCGCAATCGCTCATTGTTAAGAAAATCGTCCCCTGCACCATCTTCGGGTGTATGCAGATACCACAGCAAATTCGGGGATGCAGTTAGGAAGTGCCTAAGACCATGCAACTACAAACATAATTCAAACTAAAGTCACTGTTGGGAGGCAACAGTAAACAGGAATACCGTCTTCATATCTACGACAAAAATACCAACCACAAATTCTTAGTTGATTCTGGCTCAACTATATCTGTCTTTCCCCGTCCACACAATTACACAGCAAGTTCTCAAAAACTAATGTTATACGCAGCTAACAATAGCCCAATACACACTTACGGAGAAAAGACACTCTCGCTCGACTTAGGTTTACGTCGTGCAATCACGTGGTCATTTATTATTGCCGACGTCAAAATGGCAATAATTGGCGCTGATTTACTAGCCCACCACGGTCTTTTGATAGATCTAAGAGCCTGACGTGTCATCGATACTAACACATCAATACAGGTTCCTGGGAAAATCCACACAGCATCTGTATTTGGTCTTTCTGCTGACACCGACCTTCAACCCTATGCCGATATAGTCAAAGAATTTCTCTTACACGACGATGTCAACAATTCTCCTAGCGAAAAATTAAAATCCGGTTACGTTAGGCACCAAATTGTTACAACCGAGCAACCCATTATGGAGCGACCCCGTCGACTTTCTGGAGAGAAACTGAAACAAGCAAAGGCTGACTTCCAAAAGCTTTTGAACGACGGGATTTGCAGTGCATTCAGCAGTCCTTGGGCAAGCCCAATTCACCTTGTCCAAAAGAAATGTGGAGGTTGGAGATGTTGTGGAGACTATCGTCGACTGAATGCCCAAACTCAACGTTATCCATTCCTCACATAATAAATTTCACAGAGTCACTACGGAGCAAAAAGATATTCACGATCCTAGATTTGGACAGGGCGTACTATAAAATTCCAATGGCACCAGAAGACATTAAAAGACCAGCTGTAGCAACACCATTCGGTCTGTTCGAATTCGTGGTAATGCCTTTTGGCCTCAGGAACGCCACACAAACCTTCCAAAGATTTATGGACATGGTAATGCGAGGCCTAGATTTTGTGTTCTGTTATGTTGATGACATTCTCATTTCTTCGAAGCCTGAACGAGAACATCGGGAGCACATATCCATCGTTTTGAAACGCCTCGGACTCAAAATAAATGTAAAAAAATGTGTTGTAGGAAATTCTGAAGTCACTTACTTGGGCCATACAATAAATCAAAATGGTAGTAAGCCTCCAAAAGACAGGGTTCAAGAATTAAGATGGTTCCTAGGGATCGTAAATTATTACAGGCGCTACATTCCCAACTGTGCAAATATTCAAGCTCCTCTCAATGATCTTCTCAAGGATAACAAAAATGTATTAACTGGAAAAACAGTATCAGCAATACCACCTTGCTGACACACATCGATTCTGATGCATCGATGATTCTTAGAGCAAGTAACGGGTAATATCACCTATCCAGTTGGGTTATTCTCACGCAAACTATCACCTGCAGAAAGCCGTTATAGCACATACTACAGAGAATTGCTAGCGATTTACCTAGCCGTACGATTCTTCAAACATCTTCTAGATGGTCGACATTTTGTTGTACAAACAGACCATAAGCCTCTCGTGTATGCTTTTCAACAGCGTTCCGACAAGTCACCACAACGAAGATTACGGCAATTAGATTATATATCTCAATTTACCACCGAAATAATCTAACCACCCGGCGACTATAACTCTGTAGCTGATGCTTTGTCTCGTATCAACACAATAAGGATGCAATTCAATATAGACACCAGAGAACTTTGAGCAGCGCAATCACAAGACTCCGAACTTAGCAAAATCCTTTCGAAAGAAATCAAAACATCGCTAGTTCTTATGAAGTGTGTTTTGAACCAGACTGACAAATATATTGCCATATATCGGAAGATACCATTCGTCCGTATATCCCGACAAAACTACGACGGAAAGCCTTCAACTCTGTTCATGCATTTGCACATCCAGGTGGGAAAACCACTAGCCTTCAACTTCGACAAAAATTCGTTTGGCTCAACATAAGAAAAGATGCCCTGGAATGGTCCCGCACATGCGAACAGTGTCAACGTTCAAAAATTGACCAACACCATATAGTTCGACCAACACCAAACACATGATGACCGATGACCGTTTTAACCACGTCCACATAGATCTCATAGTTCTCTCCGTGTGCTAAAGTTTCCGGTACTGTTTGCCTAGTATTGTTCGGTTCACCAGGTGGCCAGAAGCGATCCCACTTGAAGACATGACTGCGGATACTGTAGCGACGGCATTCTTCGCAAACTGGGTGGCACGGTTTGGTTCACCCAAATTGGTAACTACAGACCAAGGCGCTCAGTTTGAAGGGAAGTCCTGGATTGATGCACTACCATCCGCGTTGCTAGGACTTCTCACGGCGTATAAAGCAGACATCAAAGCATCAGCAGCAGAAATGCTGTATGGTGCAAACCTCAGAGTCCCTGATGAGTTTTTCTCTACTAACTCCTTTTCTCCAAGCCCACAAATATTTGTCGAGAAGCACCGTGAAGCAATGCGACGGGTTTATCCAATACCTGGTGTGATGTACCACCAACTTGAAACCGTTCGTGTTGCAAGATCTGGCAAAGTGCACCCACGTCTTTCTTCGCCGCGACGCTGTAAGAAGACCATTAGAGCAACCATTTACTGGACCACATTTGATTCGAAGCAGAATCACTGATAATCTTTATAAGATCAGTGCAGATAGTTGAGACATCAACGTTTCTACGGAGCGGTTAAAACCAGCATATCTTGAGACGAATTTATCAAATGAAAAACAACATTCTTCAGATGTCAAAATATACTCAAGAAAAAAAACTGTGACGTTTGACACAGCCACCAGGCTGTCATAACTTCGGCATATGCAATTGCGTGCGGAAGAAAACTTATTAGATTGCTCAAGAAAATATTGAACAGGATCGGCGAATTAACAGCACTCTGTTGAAGACCATTTTTTACTTCAAAAATACCTGCAGAGGTCACGTTGCCATTCTTGACTACGAACCGCCTACCGGTAAGCATGTTATACAGTAGGTACAGCAGTGGTTTACTATATAGTAAAGTCCTTCTAACCAAACGGTGTCGAAAGCCTTCTCCAGGTCAATCAAGCAGGCGCCCGTACATTGTTTCTTTCGATATCCGACACCAGTTTCGACGCGGCATGAATAGTATCATGCCCCGCTCTGAAACCGAATTGGCTATCCGGATTTATATGTTTGTTCCCTGTCCAGTTGATCAGAGCTCTATTTACCACCTTCTCTAATACCTTGCTGATGTTCGGATGGAGACTAATTGACCGGAGGTTGCACAGATTCGAAGAATCTTTTCCTCGCTTGGATATGGGTTGTACAATCGCAGTTTTCCAGAGCTCCGTATAATGTGCATTATTCCAAGCATTGTTAAACAGGATTGCGTACATATTAACCACTTCCAGGGGAAGAGGCCTTAACGCAATGTTCGAGATACAGTCGATTGCAACCGACTTTTTCTTCTTTAATAATTCGAAAACCGCTTGAAGATCTGATTTCGAAATGAACGGGGGATGCGCCCCTTCGTCGGCGATGACATTGTCTGCGATGTTTTCGTCATTGAACTGGACAAAGCCAATGTTTTCAGATCGCCATTGCTGCAGATCTTGTCGAAGTTGAGAGTTTCTAGAACTGTTTTCCATGTCGTGGTTCTGGCGAACACTCACGTTCACCTTGTACACTTCCTGGAAAACTGCGCCTAGTTCTTCAACGTTTTCTTGCGGGTCTTCGACCACAAAGAAGTCATCGTCGAGTACGGCGTTATTGGAATCAATACCTGCTGTAGTAAGTATGTGTTCTGTCGTCCGGGGAAGCTTAAGACACGAGAGATCGTTTTTTTTTTCGAAAGAATTTATTTATCTGTAGAAACGCACTTAGGTTGTTAGATCTAACAGCCCGAATCTGAGTGTTCCAGTACGTGTTTACAGAAACTCTATAATTCTGTACAATTAAATTAGTAAACATTTTCATTGTTGGTGCGTGTATTCCGTGGTATCGTGCTGTCCAAAGTTCGTTTGATTGTCTCGTCCATTCGACTTAGATACATGTCAATTTCTTCGTTTGACAACTTTCTATTGGACGGAGAGTGCTGGTGTCATTTGTCGGGTAAAGCGTGGTAACGCGTCCTGCTATAATTGTAGGTATGCGTTTGAACAAACTCTCCTTATTCCGCAATGTCGTTGGGGTCTTGAATTCGGTACTAAGGCCGCAATGGTCACTGAGATACATGAAAGTGTTCAACCAGTTTCCAGTTTCAATCGATCAGCGACCTATGAGCAGTGCGGTTATAGTTCCAGAGAGTATCGGCTTCAACTAAATACCAAAGTGATTCAGTGTCAAGTAGTGAAGTGGCACACTTACAACCCATAACAAGCAATTGGCTGACTGGGTAGAGTCAGTGCTTTTGGCACCTGCTTGGTTCGATCCCGACTGGGGATCCCGCCTGAGGATTTTTTCTGTTTCACTAATCAATTGAGTGAGTGAAATGGAAGCCAACGAGTGATCCGCGCTCATGGAAGCGGATGATGGTCCGAAGTAACCGGTGGCGCAATCAAACCACCAGACCACAGTGCCTTATGAAGGCACAGTCAGGAGGAGGAGAAAAAATATTACTCCAAACAGCGGAAAAACGCCGTATCATAAACACGGCAGAGCAGAATGATGCGACGTCAGCTCGTATTACCGCAGCCGTTGTACGTGTCCGATGGAGGGGAAGGTTTGTTTACTGTCAGCAGTAACAACTTCGATTCGCTGGACCGTGCTACCGAAGATGAAGTTGAGCGTGTGCTTTGCTTAAAAGAAGCACAGAGAGATGAGATGCAAGAGAGAATTCAGCGGCTCGTGCATGAGATCAGAAAGCTGAAAGCAAGAACTGTTGCGAGAAGAATGATGGATCTGCAGCAACAGCAAGAAAAGGAAGCTTCAGTAAAGCTTCAAACCAAAATGAAGCAGCAAAATAGTGCTGCAACACAGCAACAGCAACCTCCATCAACTGTCCAGCAACAGCTTCAAGCAATACAGCAACAAGAGCGGCCAGCTACGCAACAGCAAAAGCGGCCAGAAAAAGTTAATAAGCTAGCAGCACAAGCACAAGAGCTGCCCGCATCTCAGCATCAAAGGCCGCCAAAAACAAAGAAGCAATCAGCAAAAACAAAAAAACAGCCAGCAACTCAACAGCGACAGCAACTATCAACACAACAGCAGCAGCAGAAACATGAAAAGGTGCCACCTATCAACATTGAAAAGGAAATCCTCCATTGAAAGGCTGGATTAGTTAGAGCAACAGGTTGCCAAAATTCGGGCACTCCTGCAGAACCCAGCACGTCACCAATCCTGATGGCTGCGCAGACGGAGAGCACTTTTAAGATCATTGCAGCGAATGCAAATTCATTGAAAATGATAACCCGAAAAAACGAGCTCTATCGATTGTTGGATGACCAAAGCCTAGAGCTATGTCTGATTAGCAAAACTAAGCTAACACGGAGAGGCATATTGGAACACAGTATTTATAATGTTATCAGAAGAGACCGGCCCAACTCCAATGGTGGAGGCGGTGTTGCGATCTTCATAAAAAATAACATTAAACACAAGGTAGTGTATAGCATTGCAGTACGACAGTTTTAGGTGTTGGAGGCTTGCACCGTGTGCATTTCTCTCCGCAGTGGAAAGAAGCTTTATGCGGTGTCGGCGTACTCCTCCGACTCCCTCAGTTCCAGTACAACTATTTCGGAGCTCGATTCACTCTTTTCATGTCTAAATCTGGACTCGGAGGAGAACTATTTCATTTTGGCCGGGGACTTAATTGCGTGCCACGGTTATTGGGGAAACATGGTTTCCAATAACAGAGGGGACCAGCCTTACAGCTGGTTCTGCATGCACAGTATACTCCACACAGACTCGACTGAAAAGCACCCGAAATCGCGGATCGTTGGATCTCCTGCTGCAGCTGACAGACACAAAGGCACAAATGGTTAACTGTTTGAAAACTTTCGTGTATCTCAGTGACCATTGCGGACTTAGTGCAGAATTCAAGATCCCCAACGACATTGCGGAATTAGGAGAGTTTGTCCAAGCGCACACCTACAATTACGGTAGGGCGCGTTGGCCACGCTTCTCCCGACAAATGATTCGGGCACTGTCTTCGAATGCGATCCACATTCCATCCAATAGAAATTTGTCAAGCGAAGAGATTAACATGTATCTAATTCAATTGGACGAGACAATAAAACGAACTATGGACAGTACGATACCAAGGTATACACGAACTAACAACAAAAACTTGTACCGCAATGCGATTGACGCGCTACACCAACAAAAAAGTAGACTCCTGTCAAGATTAAAAACCATGTACATTCGGTTTACTGACAGACGTAGTAAGGAAGTTGGGACACTGAAATCGCTCATTAAGAATATACAGAGTTACAGAGTTCTGTAAACGCGTACTCGAACACTAAGATCCGGGCTGTTAGATCTAACAATCCGAGTGCGTTTTCACAGATAAATAAATTCTTCCGTGTCTTAAGCTTCCCAGGACGACGGACAATGAACACATACTGACTACAGCAGGTATTGATCCCAATGACGCCGTACTCGACGATGACTTTTTTGTGGTCGAAGACCAGCAAGAATAAGTCGAAGTACTAGGCGCAGTTTTTCAAAAAGTGTATAAGGTGAACGAGAGTGTTCGCCCGAACCACGACCTGGAGAACAGCGTGCAAGCTAGCAACTCTCAACTTCGAGATCTGCAGCAATGGCGATCTGAGAACATCGGCTTTGTCGTGCTCAATGACGAAAACAGCCCCCCGACTGCTGTCTACTACTGTGTATGCAATTGTACATAGCATAAGTGCAAACATATACATATGTGCGTATAATATTTTAATTTTAAGGTAGTTTTAAGTTATTTTAAGGTAGTAAATAAGTTAGTTGATAAGTTTTAATACAAACGTTCGGTGAATAAGTTTTCTTACAATTTTCCGTATTATACAAATTTTCATGCAATACATTTTTATTCATAAAAACCTTTACCTTAAGTCGAAAGATATACAAAAAGATTAGGTTAAGCTTAGATTGCCTCAAGAGGCCCAGTAAGTTAACATAGAAACATTGTTCGTCCAACTAGTTTTAAGCATTTTTGTCTAGTGTATAAGTTTGTCATGAAGTATAAAATAAAAATGAATTGAAATTAAGTACCTCCTCCGATTCAGTGCAGCGGTCTCGAGTCGGGATGAGCGAAATATTGCATTGCAACATCGTAAGTTCTGGTGGCTGCGGAGCGAAGGAACTCCAGCGTCGAACCCTTTGAACCCGGGTTAGAACGGGTAGTGCGTACCCCCTTATGGGGCGCAGTCGGTCTCCGTCTTGCAGTGGATTAGATTGAATTCTAGAAACCGCAACCTAAGCCCGACTCACATATCGTAGGGTAGTTTTAAGGTAGTTTGTAAGTTGTATATATTTATGTATATATTATGTATATATTTAAAAAATACAAAAAAAATTAAGTATACATATTAATTTGTACACTGAGTGTACTTATGTGGATATACATACATGTAAAAAGGTTAGGTACACACATGTATATATGTGCGTATAATATTATATAAGCGCATGTGTGTATGTTCAGCTAAGGTAGTTGTAAGTTATGTATTTAAATTTTTCCATATTTTTTCTTAATATAAATATTATGTTAAAATCATTTATGTTTAAACATATATACAGTTAGGTTAGGTCGAAAGACATACTACAAGATTAAGTTTAGCTTAGAGTGCCCGCTGTGGGCCAGTAAGTTAGGATTAGTTATCACTGTACGTCAAACTAGTTTTCAGCATTTTTTTCTAGTACGTAAGTTTATTAAAATTATGGTAATAAAAATAAATTAAAATGAAAATGAGGATTAATTATATAAAAGTTTACGGTGGCGTCGGCACTGCGCTGTCTCGTTCACATGCAACACAACAATCACCAACAAAATTTCCATGAACCCATTTACTCTAATGCTAAGGTGGTGATTTTTGTGTGGTGTTCTATTGTCTTTTCCCCCACAAATGGCGCTTTTTTATATTGGTGGTGGGTGTCACTTAAGTAAGATATGAAGTACCGCGCTTGAACGGTAGTAGTCGATCTAGATGGACGACTTTCATTTTTGCTATTATGCTGGCGTTCCATTGAATACGGTATACTACATTATTAATTCGTTTTATTACAAACATTGTGTGTATGTGCCTGTTGTTTTGTGTTGGCTAACCAATAATATTGCACACTCCATTGAGCTGAGAGATCAATATTTTTTTCTTTGCAATAATTGATAATATAAATTTGACTAATTATTTTTGATGTGTATTTAGCTATCAAGAATTGTAATTTTAGATATATTCGTTACTTTAATAAGGATTTATTTATTAACCTATGTAAATACAGCATACTCTCATTGTTTACAACACTTTCGATTATAAGAACATCCCCTCATAATTATCGGAAGATATGTAATTGATGAGGATATTTTGCGTGTCGATGATTGCGCAGAAGTCCGTCTGTAATTGTGTGCATCCAGTAACAAATCGGAAATCACCTAAAAGGAGTAACAAAGTGCTCCTTCCAAAAAAACTTAATAACTGAACTTTTTTTTACTTATATAAAACTTACTACTCACTTACAAACTACCTTAAGATACCTCGAAACTATCTTAACTTACACATGGTATACTGGTATGATATATATATGTATAATTTTGAAAATAAAACACTTATTATTAATGAGAAAGTAAAAACGTTTTATTCATAGTATTGGCCATTGTTTTCTACACATATTAACCACCTTTCTGGCAATTTGTGAATATCACGCCAATAAAATTGTTCGTCTTTTAAAGCAAACCAATCAGACACCCAATTTTTTACTTCTTCGTAGGAATCGAAGTGCTGCTCAGCCAATGCGTGTCCCATCGATGAAAACAAATGGTAGTCGGAAGGAGCCAAGTCTGGTGAATACGGCGGGTGGGGTAGTTGCTCCCAGCCAAGTGTTTTGATTGTATCCTGAACCGGTTTTGCTTTGTGTGCAGGTGCATTGTAATGGAGCAAAATTACCTTGCCGTGTCTTCTGGCCACTCCTGGTCGTTTCTCGACCAATGCATGGTTCAAATTGATCTTTTGTTGTCGGTAGCGATCAGTATTAACGGTTTCACCAGGCTTAAGGAGCTCGTGGTACACTACACCTTTTTGGTCCCACCAAACACACAGCATTGTCTTCTTACCGTCGTTTTGCAGTCGACGTTGATGATTGTCCCGGATTAACCCATGATTTTTTTCCGTTTAGGATTCTTAAAATAAATCCATTTTTCATCGCCACTAACAATCCGATGCAAAACCGATTTTCTTACGTGTCTTTGAAGCAAAATTTCACAACTGTTTTTTCGGTTTTTCATCTGTCTTTCATTCAATTCATGTGGCCCCCATTTTCCACACTTTTGGATCTTTCCCATAGCTTTTAAACGGTCAGAAATTGTTTGTTGTGCAACATTTAACATTGCTGCCATTTGCTTTTGATTCAAAGTGCCATCTCCATCCAATATCGCTTGCAATTCCGCGTCTTCAAACTTTGTTGGTGCTCTTTCACGTTCTTCATTTCTCACATCATCAAATCATTATTTCTGAACCGTTGAAAACATCTTTTGCATGTTGCTTCTGATAGAGCATGATCCTCGACAAGCATTCGATGCGACTCTGTAGCACTTTTCTTCCAATGAAAACAAAAAATGAATGCTTTCCGCAAATCATCACTTTCTGGTACAAAATTCGACATTTTTAGCACGATGAAAAAATATGATTTTGATTTTGAAAAAATATGAGACATTTGTATCTTGACGCACGAGTTACAAGAACACCTACAACAACCTACAACAACAACAACACACATGGTAGAGTGCTTCGTCAGCAGCCCACACGCCGCAGCGAAAGAAACGAATGAAACAATGTCAACACCACCGGAGGCAGCAAAAGAACATAAAATGTCAATTCATTAAATTAAGTTCAATTGTAATTGCAAGAGTGATTTCGCAAATGCTTTATCAGCGTCTGCTGAACTTCCTTTCGCACGATCACCTTTGCAGGAGTAGGTAACATGTTGAATTGTTCTAGACAGTATGATCAGTTGTATTCTCAGAGTAAAGGTGAATAAATCAAAAAAAAATATTTTTTTTTATCGAACCGTGTTTCTCGAACACATAAGTGGCGCAGTTCTGTAGTACGTTCGAAGTTAAAGTTTCAAAAAAGTAGAAACGGTGGTTTTTCCGTAGCGGGTTTTTCCAATTTAACTGTGAATTTTCAAATTCTTTGCAGTCGTGAACTTAAAAAAATAAAAGTGCTTGGACTCAGTAGATTTCTGGACACAGGCAAGATTATCGAAGAAGGAAGCAGTAGATCACTGGTTTATCTTTATCGAGAGATTCGACGGAACTTCACTATTTGACGAACAGATCAACTCAAAGATGAAAACTTTGTTGTTACTCCAGCACATGTGAGTCAAGATATTTTTATTAAATTTCATTTGTATCTAGAATTAAGTTTGAATTTTTGAAAATTGATTTTAAATAACGTAAAATTGTTTGGAGAAATTGTAATAATATTCATTGAATCGGTGTGTCTAAACGAGTTAGAAATTGTACTTAAATATATACTTAAAAAAAAAGAGAAAAAGTAAATCGAATAATAATTAAACATAATTGAAGTGCATAATTAAGTAATCAAACAAAAGTTGTGAAACAATACATTTATTTTAAGACCTACTATTGTATGCCATCCCCAAAAAACCTCTGTAAAGAAATCCCCTTACCCCGAATTCTCTAATCTATTCAAGCTTAAAAGCCTGAGTTCTATTTTGTAATCGGTATCTCAAAGCGATCGTGACATTAGTTTTTATCCTTCATTTTCGTTTTCAGACTCTAACACCATTATGAATCCGAACGTTACAGCTACTTCTGCTGCAGCCCTTGCTGCAAAAATAGCTACACCCAATTGCAGTGACATTTTTGATTTACTGAGGATTCCAGACGCGGTTTCCACGTTTCGATGGAAATCCTAGGCTGCTGTACGATTTCATCAACAACGTTGAAGAAATCCTAATGCATGTAAGAGGAGTTTCGGTAACCCCTGTAGGCGAAATAATCTTGAGAGCAATACACAACAAGATTGACGGTCAAGCAAATGAAGTACTGAATATGTACGCTACAAACCTGAATTGGGACGACATAAAGACCAATTTAGTACTGCAATATTCAGATAAGCGAAACGAAAATTCCTTAATACGGGATTTGCACTTGTTAAAACAAGCAAATAGAAGTGTCGAAGAGTTTCACAGTGAGGTAATAGAAATTCAAGCAACTCCAAACAACAACGTCCTTATCCACGAAACGGATATGAACGTTATCAAAGCAAAAAGAAGAGCTGTTTTCAGAAATGTGCTTAAACGCTTTGCTATCCGGTTTAAGAGGACCATTCGGTTCAAACATAAGAGCTATGAAACCAACTTCCCTTGCAATATCCCTTTTGTATTGTATTCAGGAACAGAATATGTTCTTATGAAATATGAGTACCGTCCAATAAGGAAACCTTACCCATATCAACACAATACATTACTTAACAACCAATACAGAAGTTACATTCCTAATCAGAGCTATAGAACACCCCAACCTAACCAAACATTCAGACCCCTTCACACTATCTATAGACGAACCCCAAACTATATCACACATAACCCCTCATCTTCCCGTACCCCTGCACATACCTCAACACCAGTGAATAGGAGTCCTCACCTACAAGCACCAAACAACCCGTCATCTTTCCATAACCCTGCACAAACTTCAGCACCAGTGAATAGGTACCCCTCCATTCCAATATAGCATAATCCAAGCAACGTCAACAAGTCTGTCCCACAAAGGAACCATGGCCTTCCACAGCCAGAACCAATGGAACTCGGTTCAACTCAATCACGATATGCCCAGCCAACCGTTTACAACCATCAACAACACACCAAGATACATCATCGAGGAAGTCCATAATGTTGATGCTCATCAATCAAGGCGATGCCTACCACCATCATATATCCCCAACCTCGGGGATTATTATGTCTACCAGGATCAGGAACTAGACGAACAGGACCAACAAGTTCTAGATGTAATGCGAGACCTTGAAAATTAAAATTTTCAAAATCCGGCCTCAGCAGAGCCATCGGATACTTAGACGTTAACAAGCATGAATTCATCTTGCCGTACGTAAATATTGCATCCCCATTCGGTCGCCCCCTGAAGGTTGACCAATCATCTTAATATTCAAAATTGTTCCCCCATCAAAATCTCCACTATCTTAAATAACCATAAATTAGACAAAAAAGTATCTATCTCAGCATATGACGAATTTAACGAATCGGTTAAATTTGACTTTCTTATTTTTAAATTCCATAATTATTTCGACATTCTCCTAGGCTTAGATATTCTATCTCAAATTCGCGCAAAAATCGATTTAGACAGTAAGCTTCTCATCACTACCATCCCACTCTGTTTCAAACCCAATTTTAGTTCTGGAAAATACGTTATCCCCTCTAATACAAAAACTACAATCAAGATACCAGGAGATGTTCGTGACGGTGGTCTTTATTAACAGCACATCTATCACTGTATCGGAAGGTATTTATACCGCAAAAGATTGGTATTGCGTTGTCGAAATTTCAAATAACTCAACCCTTGATACACCCTTTCTCATCGAACAACCTCCTAAAATCGAACCATACCTTCCCTCTAAATTTATCAAGATTAATAATTTGTACGTTAACCTCGAAAGCACTTAAGGTAATCCAGATATTTCAAAACTCCTTCGAATGTAACATCTAAATTCGGAAGAAAAGAAAGGATTTGTAAAGCTTTGTAAAGAATTCGAAGATATTTTCTTTCAAGAAGGTCAGAACTTAACGTTTACGAATAAAATCAAACATAAGATCCATACTTCAGATGATATTCCCTTCCATACGAAGACGTATAGCTATCCATATTGCCACAAGGAAGAAATCCAAAGGCAAATAACATCAATAACCTTGGAGAGCACCCGTGTGGAAGACTATTTCGGATAAATATCCTATCCCCAATATTAATGAAATCTTAGATAAATTGGGAAAATGTCTCTAATTCTCCACATTAGACTTAGCGAGCGGATTCCATCAGATCGAAATGGATCCGAAAGATATCGCTAAAACTGCATTTTCAGTAGACGGCGGACATTACGAATACTTAAGAATGCCATTCGGCTTAAAAAATGCCCCCTCTACCTTCCAAAGAATTTGGGACATTAAACCTAAAAGAATTAGTTGGAAAGTGCTGTTTAGTGTACATAGACGACATTATCGTCTTCTCAACATCTTTACAAGAGCACCTTGAAAATTTAAAGAAAGTATTCACAAAATTAAAAGAATCAAATTTTAAAGTTCAATTTCAAATTGCGTTTTTGGAACATATTGGCTCAACCGAAGGCGTGAAACCAAACCCCGACAAAATTCAAGCTATTAAACAGTTTCCTATTCCACGCACACAGAAGGACTCTTCCTTCCTCAAAACTTTCCAAATTTGCAAAAACATTCTTACAAACGATCCAATTCTACAATACCCTGATTTTTCGAGACCCTTCAATCTTACAACTGATGCGAGTAACTTTGCTCTCGGCCCAATATTGTCGCAAGGTTCAATAGGAAGTGACAAACCGATATGTTACACAAGCAAAACACTGACTTCGTCTGAAATTAATTATTCGACAATAGAAGAAGAGCTTCTTGCCATCGTTTGGGCAACTAAGTACTCTAGACCTTACCTTTACGGACATAAGTTCAAAATTGTAACAGATCATAAACCATTAACATGAATTATGACCCTCAAATATCCTAATTCAAGGCTACTTCGTTGGCGCCTTAAGTTGGAAGAGTATGATTACGACATAGTGTACCAAAAAGGCAAAAACAACACTAACGCAAATGCTCTTAGTAGGGTGAAAATCATTCCAAAATAAAGACATCAACGTGAACGATACCATGTCAGTTCAAGGAACTAGTGGCTCAAAAGTACACTCTGCTCTAGTACATGTTTCGAACGTCAGATAAAGGATCACCAATGACCTTAGAAGTAGTATTCCAAAAATAAGCAGCGAAGAACTATTCGAGATCAAACATTTGGCGAAGACACAATTGTGGAAATTTCAAGAAATTTTTCTCCCCGAAATCCCTTAACGCAATTTATGCAGATGACGGATCCTTCAAAAATATACAATCCATGTATTCCAACTTCTTTTCAAGCAACAAATCATTCCGTCTTATTCGTTGCACACGCCTTTTAAAAGATATCAGAAATGTTGATGAACAAGGAAACTTATCAAGAACTACCATTCAGATAATAACGATAAAGGCATAGAAGAAACCCTATTACACCTGAAACGAAATTTTTACTTCCCATATATGAAAACTAAAATTAGAGAAACCATCAATAATTGTGAAATGTGCCAAAATCCCAAAAATATGATAGAAATCCTCAAGGAATAAAATACGAGAAACCGGAAACATCCTTAAAACCGCTTGATATCTTACACATGGACATATATACTTTTAATAACAAACTCATTCTCACAATCTTGGACAAATTTTCAAAGTTCGGAACAGGTTACACAATCCCCTCAAGAAATAGCAATAGCGTTTTAAGAGCATTTAATAACTTCATCAGCTTACACGGCATCCCATCAAAAATCGTAGTTTTTCAAAAACTTCTGCAGAAGATATCAAATAAATCTTCATATCACTTCATTTCAACAGACAAGCTCTAATTCACCTGTTGAACGATTACACTCAATCCTAACAGAAATTTATCGAATAATTTACAATACCTTTAAAGAAAACAAAACTGATATAGACCATAGTGAAATTTTTTCTGAAAACTATTTACCTACAATAATTCTATCCATTCCGCTACGAATTCTATATGGACGACCATATAAATTTAACAATTCTTTAGCTCACTCCAATGAACACGAATATATTAGGGAACTAACATTATTTAAGCAAGAATTTTTCCCTAAGATAAAGTCCAGATTAGAACAAACAGTTAGTAAGAGAATCGACAAACTTAATAATGATAGAAAAGAACCCGAGAATAGAAACACAATTGATTTTATATATAGGAAAGAGTGTAGAAGAAATAAGCTCACTCCAAGATTCAGTAAACAAAGAATTAAGGAAAACAAGAAAGTAACATTAATAACTACAAATAATAGGAAATTTCACAAATCTTGGATTAAGAAAAAACGTAGGTATATCTAAAGTATAATCACCTGTTTTTGTTGTTTCACCTTAAGGTTAGTATTAACATTGGCTCAAGAACTATACATACGCGACCTTACGAAATCCGAAGGCATACTTTCACTTAAACTAGGAAATGCAAAACTAATAGATTCCTTTTACAACTTATTATTCATATTATCGATCTGGAGGAGTATGTAAAGACTACGGATCAAATCCAAAATAACCTTCCTGACTTTAAAATTTTCAAGAACCTTCAACCAACCTTGAACATAATAGAATTCAAACTTCAGCAACTAATATCCAAAATAGACCTATTACTACAAAGACAAAGACCAAGACAACAAAGAGGACTTCTTGACGGACTAGGAAGTACACTAAAACTGGTAACTAGAAACATGGAAGCATTGCTTCTTAAAAACTAACCTGCAACCTGCCCAATGGAAGATGTCGGCGAAAGCCAATCAATTACTCAGCCGGAAGACAACCACATACTCCTAGTAAATGTTCCCCGTACCTTTATCAACTCCATCTGTAACTTCGAACAAGAAATTGAAGGCTCAGCGCTTATAACATACCAAAACTGTGAAGTCTGCATCAACAACATAGCTTACAGACGTCAGCAATATACCTACTGGGACAAAATTCAAATCTTTCCTACAAGTTTTGCCAATATCTATGCTAACTTTACTATCGAAAAACTAAACATAAAGAAATTTAATGATTTTAAGTTCCATCAACAGGAAACATTCAGTGGCTTAGCATGGGATAGTACACTCCGAGATAGCTACTTACTTTCATTCTTAGTAATCTCAACAGTTGTGCTCACATTGGTATTCACATGCAGAAACCGCTTTAAAGCTGAACTAGATACTTCGCTCCTGTCCAGTCCATCAAGATCGACAGTACCCTCGCTTCAGACTTAGGGGGGACGAGTTACACGAACAACCCGCCACCTACAACAACAACAACACACATGGCAGAGTGCTTCGTCAGCAGCCCACAGCAGTTTCTTTGCTATTCGTGAATCGTCATGTCTGCAAATCTTAAATATGAAGTCAGCCTGTGACTTGAGTGTGTGCGTTGACAATTTTGGTAGACCTGTTTCTAAATGTATAGCGTAATTAGGTGTATTTAATTGGAGATTGAAGAGTTTTTTAATGAAGTTCCTTTGGAATGCTTCAATTTCTTTATACTCATCAGCCCCCCACACTAGTGAGGCGTAACGGAGGGTGGATTTAACGACTGAGTTAAATATCTTGTATTTTACAGATAGATTAATTTTTTTGTTGAAGAACACATTTTCCACGAAAGGTTGAGCAGACTTTGAGAGCTATTTGCTTTATCTCTAAGATGTTTACTGAAACTGAGTTGGATTCAGTTTGACTCCTAAATATTTCACCTCTTTACGGTTTCAAGTGGTTGGTCATAGTATTTCCATTGCATTTTTAGGTGGATTCTTGGACATCGCGTAAAAACCATAATTTTCGACTTTTCTGTATTGATTTTTAATCCCCATCTCTTACAGTAACATGACAGGCGGTTGGTCATCAGTTGCATATGTTCCGGAGATTCAGCAAGTACGACTAGGTCATCTGCATATAGCAACACATTGATTGTCGTATAAGCAATTCTAACTCCCCTGCCAGAGCGTCTACTATGTCGTTTATATACAGAGAGAAAAGTAGCGCGCTGAGAAGGCATCCTTGTTTCACACCTGTATTTGTGTCAAGCCACTCTGAATAAGTAGTACCATCCCAAACCGCTGCATTGGTATGCGTGTACATTTCTTTGGTAGCATTTATAAATTTTGACGATATGCCTAGTTGTGATAGCTTATAGAAAAGAGCACTTCTATTGACAAGGTCAAAGGCGGCTTTAAAGTCCACAAAAAATGAATAAACTTTTTTGCCTCGACCTTGATACGCTTTGACAATGGATGTTAGACTTAAATATCTGATCTACAGTTGTTCAACCCATCTTTCTAGCCTTTTTACCAAAATGCCGCAGAATATTTTGGCAATCGTATTCATAAAGGAAATTCCTCTGTAGTTTTCTGCCATGTCGATGGGTCTTTTTTTATGAATTGGAAAAATTACAGATTTTAAAGAGGATGGAATTTCCGCTCCAGTAAAGATTTTGAAGACTGTTCCAAAACGTAGGTGTTGCATTTTTAAAAAAATCGTATGGAATTCCGTCTTCACCTGCCTTCCCATTTTTAGCACTGAAGATCACATCCTTTATTTCTTCAATAGATATGTCAGCGTCTAGTATTTCATCAACTGTTAGGGGCTCAGCGTAGGAGAATGTCTTATCTCCATCAGTACAGCCGTTCAGAATAATGCAGTCGTACATCTGAAGCAACTGAAGTGTGCCTCTACCATACTTATTGCAAATCATGTCTTTGGAGTTTCTGACACAAAGAGATATAGCTGGATTTGTAACAGTGTGTGCAGTTATGGTTTATGCGTTTCCAACTCTTGCGTTCAAATCACCGATCAGTAGAATACTCTTGTCAGCTAGATGTTGAATTGCATTGTACAGCTTTTCAAATTCATCTGTCCATTTGTTGCAATTTATGTAATAAGGAACGATACACAAATTTTCATCTTTTAGACATTTTATTATGGTTGTACCTTCGCATTCACCAAAGGCATTTTTAACATCGATGTTTTTATGCCTTACAGACTACCTCCACTTGCTCGACCTTTAAGAGAAGTTTTGATTGCTTCGCTCCACGTAATCTTGAACCCGCTAAAATATTTTTCAAATTTGATAAAGTTTTCTTTTGTGACATGTGTTTCAAATAGGAAGAATATATCAAAATGTTTAACATAATTGAAGAAACTAACAATAAGATAAAATTTTAAATAACTGTTACTATTTATTTGGCTGACGGCATCTAAAACTCAATCATTAGCCTTATATAAGCAGCCAGGATACGGTGTTTCTGTTGCGATTGTTTACTTCGGTCGCGTTGTATGAAAATACCTGTGCCCTTCAATTTATATCCATTTTTCAACATTTTTGTTGCAGTTTCGTTGCATCTCGTGTCAAGCTTGTATATAATAATATTGTTGTTTTTCCGAGTTTCACAGCTATTGACATTTGGGGTGCTTCGTTGTTTAGCAAAAGTTGGGTTATGCCCTCTATTTTCTCCTGTGGATTGGTGATTTTTTTTGTTATTGAGAAAATTAAAGTTCAAGCTCTTCTTCAAGTGTATGGCAACGATTTTCGAATTCCTGAATTTGTTTGGAGAGTTATAAGTTATATTGGCGTAGAAGATCGATTTCTTTGTTCATTTTGTTCAGGCCATTTTTTGACAAGACTTAAATATTCTTGTTGTTCTGTTCTTGGATACTGGCGAAATTTGTATTTCTTCGGGTGAAGATTCGCGCATTTTTCTTTTGTTGTCGGTCATGTGACACAGGTGATAGGAGTGGTTGATGTTAATGGGGTTGAAGGACTATTGTTACCGTTCTTTCTAATTGATATGTTTGTTAATATGAAAACACTTGGGCTATCGAACTTTTTACGTCAAAATAATATTTAAAAATTACAATTCAAACGCGCTATGTGAAACTTGAACTTGAACTTTGACAGATGACGGTAGTAACTAAACTAAACCCATAAGTCACGCTTCATACCGGTATACCTGGTACATACACATATATATACACGTATTTATGACATGTTATGACATATGTGTATATACATATATATTTACTATATACATTCGTATAAGCATCACTACACACAAGTGTATAAATGTGTATACTTAATTTTTTTTGTTTTTTTTTATTTATGTGCAACTTAACAGCTACCTTACCGACTCGAAACCGCCATACTGAAGCAGAGGAGACCATCCACAGCTCGTTATGCGACAGAACGGTCGTGGTTGAGTCGACCATCTACAGTTGAACGGGCGATGTGATACAGGATCGGTACCGCATTTTCATTTTGTATCAGACCGCGCTTATCGAAATGCAGGAATACTTCTGGGAAAACAAAGCCGTTATCGTTATTATCTCGTGGTATTGAGGGTTGGGGTAGTAAGCCCCAGAGATCAGGTTATTAACCGAGTTCATCGCTCGAATCAACTTCACCAGGAAATTGTGCACTCGTATCTGGTTCGCCCTGTTGTATAAAACCTCATTGGAGTAGAATTTTCTGTACTGGGACTCTGGTGTTCTGTAGAGGCGAAGGCAAGCCCTAAGACAAGCCCTGCCAAGCACCCGAATTTTTCAGAACTTTCGCCAATTCTTTTTTATATCCGAAGCCTTATACAACGGCATCCTGAAGAGTATGGTTTCCGACTTCTGAAAGTTGATATTCAACTTCCAGTCATCGCAATATCTCATGAATGAGTCGAAGTCACCCTGCGCGAGCGTAGTGATGTCCTCGATCTTTTTGCCTGATCTGTACACGATCAAGTCGTCGGCATACGCAATTGCGGGCGGAAGAGAACTTATTAGATCGCTCAAGAAAATATTGAATAGGATCGGCGAATTAACGGCACTCTGTTGGAGACCATTTTTTACTTCAAAAATACCCGCAGATGTCACATTGCCATTTTTGACTACGAACCGCCTACCGGTAAGGATGTTATACAGTGGGTACAGCAGTGGTTTACTAATGCCTAGCCGATTGAGCTTATATTAAAGTCCATCTAACCAAACGGTGTCGAAAGCCTTCTCCAGGTCAATCAAGCAGGCGCCCGTACATTGTTTCTTGATCTTGTTCCATTGGATATCCGACAGCAGTTTCGACTCGGCATAAATAGTGTCATGCCCCGCTCTGAAACCGCATCGGTTATCCGGAATTATATGTCTGTCCTCTGTCCGGGTGATCTGAGCTCTATTTATCTCATTCTCGAATACCTTGCTGATATTCGGAAGGATACTAATTGACCGGAGGTTGCACAGATTCGAAAAATCTTTTCCTCGCTTGGATATGGGTTATACAATCACAGTTTTCCAGAGCTCCGGATAATGTGCATTATTCCAAGCATTGTTAAAAAGGATTGTGTACATAGTAACCACTTCCAGAGGAAGATGTCTTAACACAATGTTCAAGATACCGTCGATTCCAACCGACTTTTTCTTCTTTAATGATTCGAAGACCGCTTGAAGATCTGCCTTCGAGATGAACGTTGGATGCGCCCCTTCGTCGGCGATGAAATTGTCTGCGATGTTTTCGTAATTGAATTGGACAAAGCCAATGTTCTCAGATCGCCATGGCTGCAGCTCTTCTCCAACTTCAACTTGAGAGTTGCTAGCTTGCACGCCGTTCTCCAGGTCGTGGTTCGGGCGAACACTCACGTTCACCTTGTACACTTCCTGAAAAACTGCGCCTAGTACTTCAACTTTTTCTTGCGGATCTTCGACCACAAAGAAGTCATCGTCGAGTACGGCGTTATTGGGATCAATACCTGCTGTAGTCAGTATGTGTTCATTTTCCGTCGTCCTGGGAAGAAGACACGGAAGATCGCCACTTTTCTTTCGGAAGAATTTGTTAATTTGCGGAAACACACTCGGGTTGTTATATCTAACAGTCCGGATCTTACAGTTCCTGTTCGTGTTTACAGAAACTCTGTCATTCCGTACAATTAACGTCTTTACATTCTTAATGAGCGATTTCAGTGTCCTAACTTCCTCGCTACGTCTGTCAGTAAACCGCCTGACAGGTTTTTAATCTTAAAAGGAGTATACTTCTCTGTTGGTGTGGTGCGTCAATTGTCGCATTGCGGTATAATTTTTCGTTGTTAGTTCGTGTATACCGTGGTATCGTACTGTCCATAGTTTGTTTTATTGTCTTGTCCAATTTACTACTAATTATAATTTATTAATTAGTTACATATCAATCTCTTCGTTTAACAAGTTTCTATTGGACGGAATGTGGAGCACATTCAAAGAGAGTTCTCGTGTCATTTGTCAGGAGAAGCGTGGCCAGCGCGCCCTGCTGTAATTGTAGGTGTGCGTTTGAACAAACTTTCCTAACCTCGCAATGTCGTTGGGGATCTTGAATTCCGCACTGAGTCCGCAATGGTCAATGGTGTTCAAACACTTTATCGTTTGTGCGTTTATTTCAGTCAGCTGCAGTCTTGCGTCAAACAGCAAGAGATCCAAGAACGATCCACTCCTGGGAAATGACGCTATCTGGGTTGCTTCTAAATTGAGTCTATACTCGACAATGCGCAAGCAGAACCAGCTGTAGAGCTGGTCTCCTCTGTAATTGGAAACTAGAGGTCTGCACGAATGGACTCGTTTATTTCTCTAAACATGTACAGTACTTCAGTGTACTCTATTCATGTCAATCATATCAATAAGAATACTGTACAAGTGAGTAAAACAAAATAATCCAATCCAATACACCATTCGATCACCTGATTTCAAGATGAATACGCTGTTTGCTGTCATTCATACAAGTGGGTTCTCCATTCAAACAAAACATGTACCAATTTAGCTGTTAATAATACACCGAGCACACTGAGTTGAATGCATTCATTTTAAACTGATATCATATTCATATTCAACGCCAATGTTCTGCTTTCTCTCGCTAATAAATTGATTCAATGAAGAGGAAATAAAATGTATCAAAGATTAATGCAAATGTATCACGAAAACATATGCAAACGAAATAAGGGTCATGAAGGTCAAGAACGATTTTTAAATGAAGAGCTGGGTAAACTTTTATTGAACGATAAAGACTTGTTTCAAGATTTCATTCCACTGGTGGAAGTTGTGAATTCTTTAGCTAAAGCGAATAAAGAATTATTCATTCAGAATTATGATGTCTTTAATGTCTTACAATGGTGGCGCTTGCACCAATTAGAGTTTCCGTTCTTGTATAAGCTTAGCTCCAGTGAGTAGTGCTTCATCATAACGAATATATTCCCCTGCCAAGTAAGTAACTTTCGGCCAGACAGTTAATATCTGAAAAAATAAGTTTAATTGGTTCCGACCAAATATTAGTGAAGAAAATAATGTTTTTACACTCCAGTGTCAAAAAAATGATATTCATAAGGATTTGTCAGAAAACACACATTTATTTGAAAACAGTAAACATTTTGAATCCATTCATTGTATTGAATGGATTGAATGGACTCATTGCACTCAGTGTACTCAGTGTTGTGTACTAAGTTTTGTGTACTCATTCTTTGCGAGTACGCTGAACTAAATGCTTGGTTGTCTGTGGGTACAGTACCTTCGCATTCAATAAAGGCATTTTTAACATCGATGTTTTTATGCCTTACAGACTACCTCCACTTGCTCGACCTTTAAGAGAAGTTTTGATTGCTTCGCTCCACGTAATCTTGAACCCGCTAAAATATTTTTCAAATTTGATAAAGTTTTCTTTTGTGACATGTGTTTCAAATAGGAAGAATATATCAAAATTTTTAACATAATTGAAGAAACTAACAATAAGATAAAATTTTAAATAACTGTTACTATTTATTTGGCTGACGGCATCTAAAACTCAATCATTAGCCTTATATAAGCAGCCAGGATACGGTGTTTCTGTTGCGATTGTTTACTTCGGTCGCGTTGTATGAAAATACCTGTGCCCTTCAATTTATATCCATTTTTCAACATTTTTGTTGCAGTTTCGTTGCATCTCGTGTCAAGCTTGTATATAATAACATTGTTGTTTTTCCGAGTTTCACAGCTATTGACATTTGGGGTGCTTCGTTGTTTAGCAAAAGTTGGGTTATGCCCTCTATTTTCTCCTGTGGATTGGTGATTTTTTTTGTTATTGAGAAAATTAAAGTTCAAGCTCTTCTTCAAGTGTATGGCAACGATTTTCGAATTTCTGAATTTGTTTGGAGAGTTATAAGTTATATTGGCGTAGAAGATCGATTTCTTTGTTCATTTTGTTCAGGCCATTTTTTGACAAGACTTAAATATTCTTGTTGTTCTGTTCTTGGATACTGGCGAAATTTGTATTTCTTCGGGTGAAGATTCGCGCATTTTTCTTTTGTTGTCGGTCATGTGACACAGGTGATAGGAGTGGTTGATGTTAATGGGGTTGAAGCACTATTGTTACCGTTCTTTCTAATTGATATGTTTGTTAATATGAAAACACTTGGGCTATCGAACTTTTTACGTCAAAATAATATTTAAAAATTACAATTCAAACGCGCTATGTGAAACTTGAACTTGAACTTTGACAGATGACGGTAGTAACTAAACTAAACCCATAAGTCACGCTTCATACCGGTATACCTGGTACATACACATATATATACACGTATTTATGACATGTTATGACATATGTGTATACACATATATATTTACTATATACATTCGTATAAGCATCACTACACACAAGTGTATAAATGTGTATACTTAATTTTTTTTGTTTTTTTTTTATTTATGTGCAACTTAACAGCTACCTTACCGACTCGAAACCGCCATACTGAAGCAGAGGAGACCATCCACAGCTCGTTATGCGACAGAACGGTCGTGGTTGAGTCGACCATCTACAGTTGAACGGGCGATGTGATACAGGATCGGTACCGCATTTTCATTTTGTATCAGACCGCGCTTATCGAAATGCAGGAATACTTCTGGGAAAACAAAGCCGTTATCGTTATTATCTCGTGGTATTGAGGGTTGGGGTAGTAAGCCCCAGAGATCAGGTTATTAACCGAGTTCATCGCTCGAATCAACTTCACCAGGAAATTGTGCACTCGTATCTGGTTCGCCCTGTTGTATAAAACCTCATTGGAGTAGAATTTTCTGTACTGGGACTCTGGTGTTCTGTAGAGGCGAAGGCAAGCCCTAAGACAAGCCCTGCCAAGCACCCGAATTTTTCAGAACTTTCGCCAATTCTTTTTTATATCCGAAGCCTTATACAACGGCATCCTGAAGAGTATGGTTTCCGACTTCTGAAAGTTGATATTCAACTTCCAGTCATCGCAATATCTCATGAATGAGTCGAAGTCACCCTGCGCGAGCGTAGTGATGTCCTCGATCTTTTTGCCTGATCTGTACACGATCAAGTCGTCGGCATACGCAATTGCGTGAGTTACATACATATATATACTCTATGTATGTCACCCATCCATAAGTCCATCGTCCATACATCAAAGAGCAAGCATTCATCCATTCATATATGCTTAAGCTGAAACGGGCAGACTGTACAACAGAGCTTGGCACCCAAGCCAAGCCAATCATGCAAACGGTCATGTTTTTGTTTTTCAACATGCTGCAGACTGTACAGCAGAGCTGGGCACCCAAGCCAAGCCAATCATGCAAACGGTTAGGTTATTTGTTTTTCAACATGCTGCTAGCCCAAGCTAAGCAAAACATGTTGATCAGGTCGTTGGGGGTGGAGGTATGATGGGTGGCGTTGTTTTCGTGTTTACTCTAGTTGATAGCATAGAACATACAAATTATGATCAGTTGCAGAGAGATCGTTTGAGTGAGAAGGTTGTTTTAAAGAAATAAAGATTCTAAAGGAATGAAAAATATTGTTTTTCATTTGCTCCCAAAAAGGGTAACCGTAATTGGCGCAGTCGGAAACTAAAGTTAATAAGTACCATTAAAACATAAATTCATTAAATTAAGTGAGAATAGTTACTATGAGAAAAGCGGAATAAAGAAATAATATAACTGGGTGTTGAAGTTATCAAGTACAGTCTATTGTGACAATTCAGTGAGAAATAGTTAAAACCAAAAAAAAAAAAAAGAAAAAACAATAAGTGCAAAAAGAAAAAAAAAGAAAAAGAACAATTCGTCGTAGCAGAAGTGCATCTAATCGAGGAAAATTGCTGAGAAGCGGAGAAAGACCAATATAGCCAAGACTCAATAACGGGGTAAGCTTTTTCGATAATTCACTATTTCGCATAGTCTGTCAATAAAATTAAATACATAATATCTTTGTTAGAATAAATTTTAATACAATAAAAGCAACTCCATAGTTTAGTTCATTTATTAAATAAGCAAAGTTTTTTCGTTGATTTACATTAGAATACATACGAATTTCGGTACTTCGTAGTTCGCAAAGTACAGTCTCACTATGAGTTGCGAAAAAGAAAAAATCGCTGAAGTTTTGAATTCCCTTCGTGTCCCGGATATTGTTAGAGACCTCCCCACTTTCGATGGTAATCCGAAGTTATTATACGACTTTGTTGCTAATGTCGAGGAAATTTTAGCGCTTTTAGTGGAAATAGATGGCACAAATTTTGCAAGAATCATAATTAGAACTATACGAAATAAAGTAATTGGCGAAGCAAACGAGACGCTTAATATGTACGGTACAAGTTTAGATTGGAAAGATATTAAAAGTAATCTCATAACTCATTACACCGACAAGCGAAACGAGTCCAGTTTGATTCGAGATCTGCATCAATTGCATCAACGTAATAGTACGGTCGAAAAATTTTACTCAGAAGTACTCGAAATTCTTTCAATTATGACAAATTTCATTCGAATGAACGAAAAAGAACCAAGTGTCATAAAAGCAAAACAAGCATTATATGAGGAAATGTGCCTTAATACCTTTTTGTGCGGTCTCAGAGAGCCATTAGGATCTACAATAAGAGCTATGAGACCACAAAAATTAGCGGAAGCTCTAAATTTCTGTCTTAAAGAGCAGAGCTCTGTCTACTCTTCGCGCTATTATAGCTCAAACCGGCCATTTTACCCCGCTCATATACCTCAAAGACCAACCCCACGTTTCAATAGACAAGTACAGTCAAGTAACGTACAACAAATACAACCTTCAAGATATAACACCCAACCTTCATCAAGTAGAATTTTCAATCAGGCGCAATCGGGAATAAGAAAAAACCAAAGTTCGGGTAACAGTAGTGCTTACACTTCTAGATACTCTTGCCCAGAACCTATGGATGTCTCTAGCGGCAACCATTATGCAAACACCAATAAGCGGTCAGGTTCATTTTCTAGGAGCAACTACGCTCAAAACCGCAATATAAGTACTCTTTACAACTTAGAGGAGGAAAACGGTTCTGAAGGTAACGTTCCTGTACGAAACAGCCACAAGGCGTCTGACAGCCTCGATGCGGAAGTTGATGACAGAAATTTTCGTTAATAAGCCTCGGAAAAGCTGTAGGGTATTTAGATATAAATAACTTCAACTCCAATCTGCTTCCATACATTACTGTAAAACTCTATGGGCATCAGTTGAAATTTTTAATCGACACGGGTAGTAATAGGTCTTTTATTGATCCAGGCAAAGTTAATGCAGATGATATTGAGGATATTGACCCTATAGAAATTAAGACGATTTTTAATAACCACGTAGCTACCAAACAAATCAGATTGCGCGGGTTGAAAGAATTTGAAACTAATGAGGAACTACTGTTAATTCTTTTTAAGTTCCATAATTATTTCGACGGTCTAATTGGAGTAGATATTCTTAAGAAATTTAATATAAAAGTTGATTTATGTAGATCTGTTTTAGAAACAGAAAAAACAACCATCAAATTGAGGTACAAGCCTAACCTTATGTCACAAACATATACTGTTCCAGGACTAAGTAAACTCGTTTGCCGTTTACCAGTGGATGTGAGATTCGGGGATGTATATATCAAACCAATGCAGATCAAGGATGACTTAACAATACCCGAGGGAATATACGGGTGTCACGATTGGTATGCATTTATGGAAGTGATTAACACCTCGGAATCGCCATTAAGCTTCGTAATCGAGCAACCAATAAAGAGCGAAATAATGGACAGTAAACGCTTTGTAGAGTTTCATAGTTTTGACATTAAATATGACAATACCAAGCACAATAAGAATATTTACGAGTCGATTTTAATCGATCATCTAAATTCTGAAGAGAAAAAGGCCTTGATTGATCTTTGCAAACGATACCGGACTACCTTTTTCCAGGAGGGTCAAAATTTAACGTTTTCAAACCAAATCAAGCACAGTATAAAAACTAAAGACAATATCCCAATTTATAGGAAGTCTTACAGATATCCTTATGTGCATAAGGAGGAGGTGAATAGGCAGATTAACGAGATGCTTAGGCAGGGTATCATTCGTCCCAGTTTTTCCCCATGGTCATCTCCAATTTGGATCGTCCCAAAGAAGAGAAATGTAAACGGCAAAGAGAAATGGCGATTAGTAATTGACTATAGGAGGCTAAACGAGAAGACCGTTGACGATCGATACCCCATACCTAATATAACAGAGATTTTAGATAAACTAGGCAAGAGTATGTACTTCTCAACTCTAGACTTAGCTTCTGGCTTCCACCAAATTGAAATAAGTGAAGAAGATATTCCTAAAACAGCTTTTTCCGTTGAAAATGGCCATTATGAGTTTCTCCGCATGCCCTTTGGACTAAAAAACGCACCATCTACTTTTCAACGAGTAATGGATAACGTTCTTAGAGACCTTCAAGGAAAAATTTGCCTTGTCTACATGGATGACATTATTATTTTTTCGACGTCATTCCAGGAACATGTAGAAGCTCTAAACGCCGTTTTCAAAAGACTCCAGTCGGCAAATTTCAAAGTGCAAATAGAAAAGTCAGAATTTTTCCGAAAGGAAGTATCGTTTTTAGGGCACCTAGTTACAGCCAACGGCGTAAAACCAAACCCTGAAAAGATTAAAGCTATAAAAAGCTACCCATTACCCCGGACGCCTAAACAAATAAAATCGTTCTTGGGGCTACTAGGGTATTATAGAAAATTCATCAAGGACTTTGCAAATTTAACGAAACCGATGACAGAGTGTCTTAGGAAAGGAAAAAAGGTTAAAATAGACTCAATATATATTAATTGCTTTGAAAATTGCAAGAACCTCTTGTGCAATGACCCAATCTTACAATACCCAGATTTTACAAAGCCATTCAATGTTACTACAGACGCGAGTAATGTTGCAATTGGTGCCGTACTTTCTCAGGGAAAGATTGGAGCAGATAAACCGATTTGCTACGCAAGTCGCACTTTATCGAAGTCTGAGCAGGTTTATAGCGCAATTGAAAAAGAATTGCTTGCAGTAGTATGGGCTATTAAATACTTCCGCCCATATCTCTTCGGTAGGAAGTTTCAGATAGTCACGGATCATAAACCCCTAACGTGGCTTTTCTCAATGAAAGAGCCTAATTCTAGGTTGGTACGCTGGCGGCTTAAGCTAGAGGAGTACGATTATTTCGTGACTTACAAGAAAGGAAAGCAAAACTCTAATGCAGATGCTTTATCAAGAATTGAGATAAGCACGAATGACGTAGCATTAGCTGAAGGAACCGAGGAAAATTTCTCTACATTGAACAACGTAGGTGACCTTGATACAGTTTCTACAATTCATTCTGCTGAAGAAAATTTGGACGATGGTATCCCGATATCCGAACGACCATTAAATGAATTTCCTAGTCAATTAGTACTTGAACGAGGCGAGAACGTTTCAAAAATAAACGCCAAACTTCAAATATTGTTTCAAAAAAAACGAAGATATATAATTACGCACAAAAATATATGCAATACGGATACCATAGTCGCTATTTTCAAGGAATATATTAATCCCACAGGTCTCACGGCAATATTTACAAGTGATGATATATTCAAAATTATCCAAAACGTGTACTCACTCTATTTTAGAACACCCCGACTTAAACTAATCAGGTGCACTAGAAAACTTATAGATGTGTCAGACAAAGACGAACAGGAGAAAGTAATCAGAGATTATCATAGTAAGTCAAATCATAGGGGTATCACTGAAACCTTTGAACACCTTAAGAGAGAGTTTTATTTCCCGAATTTGAAGAATATAATCACTAGGATAATTAATAACTGTGATATTTGCCAGAGATTGAAGTATGCTAGGAATATGAAGCAAATAAAGTTCAAATTAAGTGAAACGCCGTCCAAACCATTGGAAATACTGCACATCGATATTTATTCAGTACATAAGCAAAATTTCTTGACAATTGTGGACAAATTCAGTAAATTCGCAAGTGTGTATTTATTAAATTCTAGAAACAGTATAAATTTAATTCAGTCTCTGAAACATTTTTTTGCACACCATGGTATTCCGCAAAAAATTGTTTCAGATAATGGAGCCGAATTTGTATCTTCACTTTTTAGGGAATTCTTGAAAATTTATAATATTACTTTTCATACAACTTGCGCAAAAAGTTCAACTGGAAACTCACCTGTGGAGAGATTCCATTCAACTCTTACCGAGATAATTCGCATTATCTACAACCAGAATACGAATAAACCCATATCAGAAATAGTCGATGAAGCAGTTTTAACCTACAATAATTCCATACACTCTACAACTAAATTAACTCCTTTTGAACTTTTATCTGGACATTATAGTAACAATACCCCATTCCCTTCCCAAATTACTCCCGGCATAACTAAAGAAGAATACATTAACGAACATAAAAAGAATTATGAATATCTAGCCAAAATAATCCACAATCGAAGCTTAGCACACAAGGAGGGAATTATAGCTAACCGTAATAAACTCCGAGAAGATCCTCCATCATTTCGCCCCAATGACAAAATTCATGAAGTAGATGACAGAAGAAATAAACTTGCCCCTAGATCCAATGAACATGAAGTTATTGTTGATAATGATGTTACTGTAGAAACAAATAAACGAAAGGTCCATAAGCAAAAAGTCAAAAAGAAACGCAAATTTACATAGATCCCGAGTTAATTTGGCAGAGTGGTTGGTCTTTAACAATATCCCGGAGGTGACGTTTCTTATTTTGTAATTTAGAACAGCTGCTTAAGTTTAAAATGTGAGTGCTTTTATTGTTCAAATGCTGAAATACATAGTAATATTATAAATAGCGAATAGTGTGTTATCATCAATGAGCAAATTACCCATAGCATAAGTAATAATTACATTGAGTTGTATATAATTTCTAAGCTTGTTTGGTGCATTCATATGCAACCTAGGAGAAATAAGAAAAATGTAAAATGTGTACAATAATAATAAATAAGTACCTTAATAAGTAATTTAATTAAAATCACCCATATTAGATTAGTAACTAAACAATTAATGAAATACTGTACTATAAACAATATACATATACTTACCTTTATATACCTTTACAATATTAATTTATAATAATAAGTAGAATAACATTCAAATTATGTATAAGTAACAATGCGACAGAAATATTTTTACTTTATATTGAAGAATACCTCCAAAACTTTAAGTTCTTAGTTAAGCTAGATTAAGATATTTTGTTGGATTTAATTTAATAATAGGAATAAAGAGCACAGAAACGCAAATACCCATATGTACCTCGACCCTTAATAACATAGCATAATACCATGATACACGGAAGAAAATATTACGTATACGACAGCATGAAAAATTAAATAATGTATGTTAACATTGGCAACATGTTCAACAGTTCCGACGAGAACATGTATGTTCATACTGCGGCCGGAGGAGTTACATACATATATATACTCTATGTATGTCACCCATCCATAAGTCCATCGTCCATACATCAAAGAGCAAGCATTCATCCATTCATATATGCTTAAGCTGAAACGGGCAGACTGTACAACAGAGCTTGGCACCCAAGCCAAGCCAATCATGCAAACGGTCATGTTTTTGTTTTTCAACATGCTGCAGACTGTACAGCAGAGCTGGGCACCCAAGCCAAGCCAATCATGCAAACGGTTAGGTTATTTGTTTTTCAACATGCTGCTAGCCCAAGCTAAGCAAAACATGTTGATCAGGTCGTTGGGGGTGGAGGTATGATGGGTGGCGTTGTTTTCGTGTTTACTCTAGTTGATAGCATAGAACATACAAATTATGATCAGTTGCAGAGAGATCGTTTGAGTGAGAAGGTTGTTTTAAAGAAATAAAGATTCTAAAGGAATGAAAAATATTGTTTTTCATTTGCTCCCAAAAAGGGTAACCGTAATTCGTGCGGAAGAGAACTTATTAGATCGCTCAAGAAAATATTGAATAGGATCGGCGAATTAACGGCACTCTGTTGGAGACCATTTTTTACTTCAAAAATACCCGCAGATGTCACATTGCCATTTTTGACTACGAACCGCCTACCGGTAAGGATGTTATACAGTGGGTACAGCAGTGGTTTACTAATGCCTAGCCGATTGAGCTTATATTAAAGTCCATCTAACCAAACGGTGTCGAAAGCCTTCTCCAGGTCAATCAAGCAGGCGCCCGTACATTGTTTCTTGATCTTGTTCCATTGGATATCCGACAGCAGTTTCGACTCGGCATAAATAGTGTCATGCCCCGCTCTGAAACCGCATCGGTTATCCGGAATTATATGTCTGTCCTCTGTCCGGGTGATCTGAGCTCTATTTATCTCATTCTCGAATACCTTGCTGATATTCGGAAGGATACTAATTGACCGGAGGTTGCACAGATTCGAAAAATCTTTTCCTCGCTTGGATATGGGTTATACAATCACAGTTTTCCAGAGCTCCGGATAATGTGCATTATTCCAAGCATTGTTAAAAAGGATTGTGTACATAGTAACCACTTCCAGAGGAAGATGTCTTAACACAATGTTCAAGATACCGTCGATTCCAACCGACTTTTTCTTCTTTAATGATTCGAAGACCGCTTGAAGATCTGCCTTCGAGATGAACGTTGGATGCGCCCCTTCGTCGGCGATGAAATTGTCTGCGATGTTTTCGTAATTGAATTGGACAAAGCCAATGTTCTCAGATCGCCATGGCTGCAGCTCTTCTCCAACTTCAACTTGAGAGTTGCTAGCTTGCACGCCGTTCTCCAGGTCGTGGTTCGGGCGAACACTCACGTTCACCTTGTACACTTCCTGAAAAACTGCGCCTAGTACTTCAACTTTTTCTTGCGGATCTTCGACCACAAAGAAGTCATCGTCGAGTACGGCGTTATTGGGATCAATACCTGCTGTAGTCAGTATGTGTTCATTTTCCGTCGTCCTGGGAAGAAGACACGGAAGATCGCTACTTTTCTTTCGGAAGAATTTGTTAATTTGCGGAAACACACTCGGGTTGTTATATCTAACAGTCCGGATCTTACAGTTCCTGTTCGTGTTTACAGAAACTCTGTCATTCCGTACAATTAACGTCTTTACATTCTTAATGAGCGATTTCAGTGTCCTAACTTCCTCGCTACGTCTGTCAGTAAACCGCCTGACAGGTTTTTAATCTTAAAAGGAGTATACTTCTCTGTTGGTGTGGTGCGTCAATTGTCGCATTGCGGTATAATTTTTCGTTGTTAGTTCGTGTATACCGTGGTATCGTACTGTCCATAGTTTGTTTTATTGTCTTGTCCAATTTACTACTAATTATAATTTATTAATTAGTTACATATCAATCTCTTCGTTTAACAAGTTTCTATTGGACGGAATGTGGAGCACATTCAAAGAGAGTTCTCGTGTCATTTGTCAGGAGAAGCGTGGCCAGCGCGCCCTGCTGTAATTGTAGGTGTGCGTTTGAACAAACTTTCCTAACCTCGCAATGTCGTTGGGGATCTTGAATTCCGCACTGAGTCCGCAATGGTCAATGGTGTTCAAACACTTTATCGTTTGTGCGTTTATTTCAGTCAGCTGCAGTCTTGCGTCAAACAGCAAGAGATCCAAGAACGATCCACTCCTGGGAAATGACGCTATCTGGGTTGCTTCTAAATTGAGTCTATACTCGACAATGCGCAAGCAGAACCAGCTGTAGAGCTGGTCTCCTCTGTAATTGGAAACTAGAGGTCTGCACGAATGGACTCGTTTATTTCTCTAAACATGTACAGTACTTCAGTGTACTCTATTCATGTCAATCATATCAATAAGAATACTGTACAAGTGAGTAAAACAAAATAATCCAATCCAATACACCATTCGATCACCTGATTTCAAGATGAATACGCTGTTTGCTGTCATTCATACAAGTGGGTTCTCCATTCAAACAAAACATGTACCAATTTAGCTGTTAATAATACACCGAGCACACTGAGTTGAATGCATTCATTTTAAACTGATATCATATTCATATTCAACGCCAATGTTCTGCTTTCTCTCGCTAATAAATTGATTCAATGAAGAGGAAATAAAATGTATCAAAGATTAATGCAAATGTATCACGAAAACATATGCAAACGAAATAAGGGTCATGAAGGTCAAGAACGATTTTTAAATGAAGAGCTGGGTAAACTTTTATTGAACGATAAAGACTTGTTTCAAGATTTCATTCCACTGGTGGAAGTTATGAATTCTTTAGCTAAAGCGAATAAAGAATTATTCATTCAGAATTATGATGTCTTTAATGTCTTACAATGGTGGCGCTTGCACCAATTAGAGTTTCCGTTCTTGTATAAGCTTAGCTCCAGTGAGTAGTGCTTCATCAGAACGAATATATTCCCCTGCCAAGTAAGTAACTTTCGGCCAGACAGTTAATATCTGAAAAAATAAGTTTAATTGGTTCCGACCAAATATTAGTGAAGAAAATAATGTTTTTACACTCCAGTGTCAAAAAAATGATATTCATAAGGATTTGTCAGAAAACACACATTTATTTGAAAACAGTAAACATTTTGAATCCATTCATTGTATTGAATGGATTGAATGGACTCATTGCACTCAGTGTACTCAGTGTTGTGTACTAAGTTTTGTGTACTCATTCTTTGCGAGTACGCTGAACTAAATGCTTGGTTGTCTGTGGGTACAGTATTCAGTGGGTAATCAAATATCGGGTGATGTATTCATTTTAGTTTTCAAGATATGAGTGGAATGAATGTGGTACTCGAAAAAAAATGAATGTCTTGAAACTGTTTTCATTGACCTATATTGGAAACCATGTTTCGCCAATAACCGTGGCGGGCATTAAAGTCCCCGGCCAAAATGAAATAGTTCTCCTCCGAGTCCAGACTTAGACATCGAAAGAGAGAATCGAGCTCTGATATGGTTGTAGTGGAACTAAGGGAGCCGGAGGAGTACGCTGACACCGCATACAGCTTCTTTCCACTGCGGAGAGAAATGCAAACAATGCAAACAATTTTTATGAAGATCGCAACACCGCCTCTACCATTGGAGTTGGGAAGGCCTCTTCTCATAACATTATAATTACTGTGCTCCAATATGCCTCTCCGTGTTAGCTTAGTTTCGCTAATCGGACATAGCTATGGGCTTTGGTCATCCAACAGTCTATACAGCTCGTTTTTCCGTGGGACCCCTATCAATGAATTCGCATTCAATGCAAAGATCTTGAAAGTACTCTCCGTCTGCGCAGCCATTAGGACTGGTAATGTGCTGGGTTCTGCAGGAGCGCCAGAATTTTGGTAACCTGCTGCTCTAACGAGTCCATACGCCTTGCAATGGAGGATTTCCAATCAGTCGTTGGACCGTGTGTTCTTGGCATTGAAGTTTGCGGCGCTGCCTTTGGTTCCCCTGCCAGACGCCATTTGGGCGAAGGTCGCTTCGGGTGTGACGGGTATGGCTGCCCCGAATGGATTTTGCACTGGGGGCTGCTTCTGCAGAACCGCTTTTGTTTTCCGCTCCTGGAACTTAGGGCAACCCCGATAATTGACAGAGTGCCCCGCGTTCCCGCAGAGTACGCATTTGAGCTGACTTCTATCAGCTGCTCCCTCTTGCCCCAGAGGACAATTCTCCGATATGTGGTTCCCGCTGCACTTCACGCATCGAATCTGCATTTTGCAGTTTGACGCGGCGTGACCGAACCTTTGGCAACGAAAGCATTGGACAATGCCGTCGCGCCTTCTAACACTGTTCCACTCGCATTTTTGGTAATCTAAGAACTTTATTTGCCTCAGATTATCCACTTTGCTTGTGGGTGTGACCTGTACAATATAGAAGGGTAATTTACTCCGCTCTCTCTTTGCCTTTACTGTGGGGAAAGGCTTAACTCGGACGAACTCGATTCCCTCACACACTTGCTCCGGAGCATTTGGAGGACCTGCGCCGCTTCGAGCGTGTGAGCTTTAAAAGCCGGGAAAGATAAGAACCCGAGCGTCGATCTCTTTAACAATGCTTTTACAACATTGTGGTCTTCCACTGTCTTGTAGTGGACTGCGTGTTTTTCAGCACCTGAACATCTACTTATAAAAAAGTTACCTTGACCTATGGCCTCCTTGCACATCTTGGCAGTTTGCTCAATATCCGCCTTGTAGATATTGATTGCCGGTACCTTTTCCTTCTTCTGCGGCTGCTGCTGGTCGGTTACTTGCTGTTGCCGCTGTTGCGTTGCTGGTCTCTATTGTGTTGCTGGTCTCAGTTCTGTTGCTGTCCTCTGTTGTGTTTCTGGTCTCTGTTGTATTGCTGGTCTTCTTGACAGATGAGCGTCTGCCAACTGTTGTGTTGCTGGCAGTTGTTCAATAACTGGCGCTGTTGCTGCTGTCTCGCTCCCTGTTGCAGTTGTTGGACAACTGCAGGCGGTTGTTGTTGCTGCGCTGTAGCTAGCTTTTGTTGTAGCTTCTTTGTTGCTTGTTCTTGTTGCTGTTGTTCTTGATCCAGCGTTCTTCTAGCAACCGTTCTCGCTTTCAGCTTTCTTATTTCATGCAAGAGACGCTCAAGTTTCTCCCGCGTTACCTTCAAACGAAGAACACGCTCGACTTCATCTTCCGTGTCGGAGTCGATCGAGTCATAGCTGTTGCTGCTAACAGCTCTATTCGCCGGAGCCCAAATCCAAAACTATCCTCGCTCGGCTAAGGAAGTCCACCCCAAAATTAAGGCTTGTAGCAGAGAGGGAATGACCAGACAGTCTACGAGAATTACTTCTCCTCGCACTTCAAAAGGTAGGCTCACTGTACCTTATACTCCTACTCCTGCACCGTTTGCTAAAAACACCGTACTCGTTTTTTCCTGCTCTAATCTAAGTCCTAACCCTGCTAAACTATCCCAACTTTCCCTACCGACTATGGTACGAGATGACCCAGAATCTAAAAGACCTACCAACCTAACCCCAAAACACTAACTCCTAAATATGGCCGTACATCGTACTGAACCTCTAACGTGGAACCTATGTGAACTGACTTCCCCGACCGATTGCCAGCAGGCAACCCCCCTAAACTCGCCGACGCTCTCGCCCTGCTGCTGCATGGAGCCGTTGCCCATTTCCCGAGCATCTGCAGCAATCACGCAGGACTACCCCAGACTGCCCGCACCCGAAACACCTTCTCGGAACTGAACAAGTTCTCGAGAAGTAACCGACCCCATTGCAATTAAAGCAACGATTTTTTTTGTAGTGGCGACCCTCGCCGTGCCCCGTTCGATGATGTCTCTGGAGACGTTCCTCCCTCCACGCAATTGGGGTAGCACTCCTCTCTGTAGCAGTGCCTCCCTTTGCACCCTCGGTGGTGACCTCTGTCGGGGCTCCGCTGTTGTTGTTGTTTTCGGCGTATGGTGGTGGGTCCGTCCGTGTGGCCGCTACCCTCGGCTCCTCTACGGTCACATACGCCAAGTCCGGCTCCAGCAGATTTTTTGATCTGGTGGTTGGGGGTGGATTGAACGTTTCCACGTTGGCTCGCACCATCTTCTTCTACCCAGTCCCACGAGGTCCGCGATGGTTTTCGGCTCTGCCAAACCCAGTTGTGTTTGATAGAACGGAGCCAAATTCCGCTGCACCAAACTCAACTTACGGCGTTCCGATTGGGGTTCTGTTAGGCGATCGAACATATTGTTGATAATCGCTACATAGACCCCTATCAACTCTTCCTTCCTTTGGGCACGAAGACGGATCTCCTCCAATAATAAATCGTCATAGTTGGGAGGGAGGAACTCCAACTTGAGTTCAATCACCAACTCTGACCACGACCCTACATTGCGCCTTATCGAACTATACTACAGAAGCGCCTTCCCACTGAAAAGATATACGGCCGCCCTAAAGAGTGAAGCCTCGCTAACCCCTCTGGCTTCACGTAACTCTTCCACTCGTTCTAGGAAGGAGTTTACGGAAGACCCACAACGCTCACCGGAGAAACTCAGTCCCCATTTGGAAAGGTTCTCCATCTTTTCCGGCAACGCAGAAATAAATTTGTCGGCAGCACTGCCCGCGACCTCTGTAGAAGGCGTCGCCGCTGCGGCGTGCCCTTCCCCCATGTTACCTCCCACTAAGGCAATCTGGAACTCCGAAGAGCCCCGCAGTGGAGGACTCTCCAAAAGCTCATCTCTTTTCTCAATCTTCGAGTCGACCGCCTCGCGATTTTCTAAAAATTTAAAAAAGGTACTCGACCGCTTCGAGTGACCCCCGCCGTTCCATCAGCCCTAAGCGACTGCTTCATAACTTCCACGGTACCGGGCTTCAACTCTCTGCACACGACCTCATAGGCCAACTCCTCTTGAGATAGCCTGTTGATCTCCATCTCTCAAAATGTTGAACTTAACGCAGAGGAAACAACCCGAAACTTTTCAAAAAAAAGGAATTTCTCAAGATGAAAACAACTCCAAAGCCCAAAAATGCCACGCCCCGCGTGACAATGGGTGGTCCTAAGTATACCTTCCTGCCGGCCGACTCAGCTGGGGTGGGTTTCACCAATCCACTTTAACAAACTTCCGCTTTTCCCGAAGGAAGTGGGCGGCACGTCGTATGAAGCATATTTTTATTTATATATATATATATATATACCGCCCCTAGTATATATATCTACTTCGCCCTAAAATTTAGTTGAAAACCGATATTGGGGTTGGCTCTTAAGAACCTCCGCCCACACGTCTACTCTTACGAGCGACTTTCACCCAGCAAAGTGCTTGTGCTCCGTGGCAAACTGTCCCCACACCGATGAACAACACAAAACACGCACACCAGAGGGTAACGGATACGACCCCGACTCCGAATGCTCCGCCAACACTATTCGCGTGGTACCGGCTTGGTACCGAAATTACGGGCTAACTAAAAAGGCGAAGCGACCTTTGTGTCGCAACCCGACGGGTAGTTTTACCCCCCTCTTCCGGAGTCTCTCCAATCGCCGCTTTTATTTAAAAAAAAAAACTACCACCAATTTTAAACAAAAATCCCACAAAGGGGTACTTATCCGTTTTTTTTTTGTTTGTTCCTGTGTTCGTTGTTCCCGTTGTCCCCGGTGCCTTCTCCGTTCTCCTTGTCTTCGTCTTTCCTCCGTCCCCTTGCTAAAAAATTGTACGCAACACGCGATCAAACTTTTTTGAGCTGGTGTCCCTCACACGGTCAAGCTAAGAATGACCCGATATCGAATTCTTACATTCCAATCACATAACGTTCAACACTCACAGACATGTAATTTGTCTCAGAATTCCTGACATTCCAAGAAGTGTGTTATATCCTCATACACACGACGCACTGCGATCGCACTACTGCATCGTGCGTCTCACTCACTCCAACCTTTGTTTTGTTTTTGATCATCTGGCCCCTTATTGGCTCTTACCCTCTGATTGCGGTAACATCCCCGTTAGACAGTTCTTGTGGGGCGGTGTGTGTTTATCCGGCGGTGCGTGTGCCGGCTCCGCCGACCGCTGCTCCATCACTCGGTTACCTGGGCAGGGGAATCACATCCAATGCACTAACTAACCTCCCTCGGTGTCTCACTCACTTCATTCACCTGCATTTGATATGAATCTTCTTCGCTACAGTCCGGGGTGGACCTGGGCCTCAACCAACATGCCTCTCCAACTAGCGCGATCCCTGGCTAGCTGTCTCCAGTTACGCACACCAAGTTGGTTGAGGTCCTTCTCCACTTGGGTGCGCCACCTTAAACGCGGGCGTCCTCTGTTGCGTTGCCCGACAGGTTCGGATTCGAGGATTCTTCGGGCCGGAGCTGTGGTGTCCATACGCTCTACATGACCTAGCCACCGTAGGCGTTGGATCCGTAGACGCCTAACTAGGCTCATGTCGCTGTACAGCCCGTACAGTTCGTGATTGAATCTTCTCCTCCAGAACCCGTCAACACAAACTACGCACCAAAGATCGTGCGTAGAACTTTTCTCTCAAAGAGACCAAGGACTTCTTCATCCGCTTTCGAGATTGTCCATGCCTCCACGCCGTATAGCAGGACTGGGATGATCAGAGTCTTATATAGAGTCAACTTGGTACTTCGAGAGAGGGCTCTATTACTCAATTGCCTCTTGAGCCCGAAAAAACAGCGGTTGGCAAGAGTTATCCTACGCTTGATCTCTGACTGATGTTATTTGTACAATTTACTCCGGAGCCGAGGTAAGTGAAGTCCTTGACTACTTCGAAGTTATAGCTGCCCATTGTGACGCTCTGTCCAAGACGCCCTCATTCACCGCCAGACCCATTTTAGAAGCTTCCGTCTCAGTGTTAGCAAAAGCCTCACTGACGGCTCGCTGAGTCCTGCCAATCACGTCAATGTCATCGGCGTATGCTAACAATTGCACGGACTTCTGGAAGATCGTGTCTCTAGTCTGGGCGTGTGAGTTTCGCACGATCTTCTCCAGGACGATGTTAAAGAAATCACATGACAGCGCGTCGCCTTGGCTAAAACCTTTTCTGACATTGAAGGTCTCGGTGAGTTCGTTACCGACCTTGATGGAGCAGCGAGAGTTCTCCATCGTCATCCTGCACAGCCTGACGAGTTTGGCAGGAATGTCAAAACTAGACATGGCGTTGTATAGCTCGTCTCTATGCACGTTGTCGTATGCAGCCTTGAAATCGACGAACAGATGGTGAGTGTCGATTTGCATTTCTTGGGTCTTTTTCCAGGATCTGCCGTAGTGTGAAGATTTGGTCTGTTATGGACTTTCCTGGCCTGAAGCCACACTGATTATTAAACGGCTTCAGGCGGGTACACAAAACGGCAGAGAAGATCTTATACGCGATGTTAAGAAGACTGATCCCTCGATAGTTGGCGCAGTTGAAGGGGTCTCCTTTCTTGTGGATCGGGCAAACGATACTGAGATTCCACTCGTCGGGCATGCTTTCCTCAGACCATATCTTGCAGATGAGCTGGTGCATGCGCCCAACCAGATCATCTCCAGCTGCCTTAAATATTTCAGCGGGCAAACCGTCCGCTGCAGCAGCTTTGTTAGACTTCAGTCTTGATATTGCTACGTTGACCTCGTCTTAGTCTGGGGGACGGTATTCGCGTCTGTCATCGTCCAGATTGAGTGGAACATTCTGCCTGACAGCGGTATTTTGGTCCTCATCGCCGTTTAACAGTCTGCAGAAATGATCTTTCCAGATTCTCAGTATCGACTGCGACTCTACTACCAGATGTCCATTTCCATCCCGACAGGCTTCTGTCCGAGTTTTATATCCATTGGATAATTGTTTTACCCTTTGATAAAACTTTCGGACGTCATTCCTGCCATAACACCTCTCCATCTCCTCGACCGCGCGCTTCTCATGCTCTTTCTTTTTTCTTCTGAGAAGCCGGTGCTCTTCCCTTCTCTTCTGTTCGTAGAGCTCACGAACAGCCCTCGTTGTTCGATGCAGCTTTGCCTTGTAGGCCTCCTGTTTGGCTGCATGTGCCTGCCTGCACTCGTCGTCAAACCATGGGTTCCTTCTAGGTGGTGTCGTAAAACCCAGCACATCTTACACACATACAAATATTTATATTATCCGCGGGTCATTCTTAGTACTTTATTCTCTTATTTAAAAGAGTGCTTTTAGGAATTGGAGTTGGACGGCGACTTCGGAGAACATTGAAGGACCGTGGGCCCTTTGTCAAATCTATGTTTGCCTTCGCTAAGCTATACTCTCTACGGTTGTACACCCGGATAAGTAACCCTTTGGTCCGCGAAACCCTACCGTCGCATAAACTCCGGGGCAGATCTCATTAATAGGGGAAACCTAGCCGTTGGCGAAGTAGTCGAGGTTTCTGTCATTGCATTTTCTGGCATTGCAACAACTTTATTCGAGTTATGCAGAATAGCGCGATCATCGACACGGAAAATGCTCTCATCAATCACATATTTCCCGAAGCAAAATAAAAATCATTAGTGGCTGGCGGAATGAATGATTTTCGCAGCAAAAAAATGTGGACGTCAATGGGTTATATTTAGTGATACAACAATTGTTGCCTGGGGACTTGGTGTCATAAAAACCTATCGATGCAGTTTGCGACACCAACGAAATTGTGAATTATCCAATTGAGTTCTGAAATTCATTTGATTTGCCAGGCGTGCCACAATACCCACAACAACACAGGCAACAATTCGCAAGTAACAAATGCAGTCCCAGTGACTCTGGTCATTCTTCATTAACCTACAGGATCAGCAGTCGACCCAATTACAACACTAGAAGCAGAAGACTTTGGTGCAACAATCGATGTCCCACTTTCGACACCTCAACAGTCTGACCGAAATACGACCATGCAAAGGCCATATATGGGTCAACGCACAAAAAGCAACGGCAACAGAATAGAAATATAACATACGGATCTAAGTTATCAAACGAAACTATAGTAAACGTAACGAACCGGTTTATACCGGTACACTTATGTGTACCAACCTAACGTAACCTAAACGTAATTAAGAGTAATGAAAGTTCATTAGGCGACACTAAGTGCAGAGAAGTGAAATGTACCAGTGCACGTAGAAACGAGCTGAAGAACAATAACGTAAAGATGGCCGAACATACTTTAAAACGAAAAAATTATTAGTGAAGCGAAAGACTACTTTTCGAATGATGTTCCAGCAGCCTCCAAAGAGTTTTAAGGAAAATCAGAGATAGATTACCGATCTACGAAGGACCCCTCAGAGATCCGCAAGGAAATCAATAATATTAAGGTATTTAGTATTAATCAAATCTTATATATAAAGCAGAAAGTTTGTGTGCCTGACCGAAAAGGGCTCCGAAACTATACGCCACAGAGCTCTAAAATTTTTCAACAAAAGCCATTCTTAAAATTAAGATGCTGAATGTGACATATTTTAAGTCGGTACGACATACGGCTCGGAAGTTACGAGCACTTTTTAGACGGGAATAAAATTTTCAAAATAAGGGTGGTTACATCAATCCAGTATGAGACCGTTTCAAGTTGCGTAGCAGTAGATACCAACCATTCACCAGTGTGTTGTAACTTCTATATATACACACACACACACACACATAACAATTAATTTTTTCCTACGTCTCGATCGAACGTATACGGACGACTGCCTGAGTCACCAAACGAAGAGCAAACAATAAACTTTGGCACACTTTTCTTATTTTGTCATACCCAAACTATCTATGCATGTAAATTTACGAATTTCCAAGTCAGCAATACCTTCAGTCGCCCCAGTTAATTTCCCAACACAAGAAACTGCAAACGCATCTGTTTGGCGAATGTAGATCAACACATTATAGGTCTGCACGCATTGCACTGTCGCTTCGTCAATAACCGCTGCGTCAACATCTGCTGTTCGTTACCTACACCGCGTCGATTAATGCAAATCGACGGATTTAGAATTATTCAATAATTAGGTCAGAATAAGTTAGCGTAGGTTAAGTGTTATGTGGAAAAACAGATTGTGAAGTCAGTCATTAATAAAGATTCAACAAGAAAAGATTTAATTGGCGCCCAACGTGGGGCTCAGACTGTCGCAAAAAATAATGTTAGTGAAAAAATCGGTTCTCGGCCGATCACCGAAATCAAGCAGCATCGGGCGCGTATAGTACTTGGATGGAGGACCGCTAATATTAATGTAGTGAAAAGCCAACCACAGGCGGACACTACCAAGGGCACTACGCCCCACCGCGCCAGGTCACTGGAGGCGTCACCCTCGAAGCCTAAAAGGCTGAAACCGAGTGGTGAAACAATAAATATTGCCAGTAGGCTCAACAGGCCGTATAGTGAAGTGCTGAAAGGCGAAATCACTTACGCCGTATTAGATAGAGGAGACGCTGATTGCACTATCTCTCCATTGAATTTTAAGAAGGTGGAGTCCGCTATTAACGATACCTATCTTGCACCTGTAGGGCATGACGGCGGATGGCACCAGGGACATATTAAGCTCGTGACTTTCACGTGCCAGAGATCGATTGATCTCTTTAAAAAAGCTATTAGCCATCGTGATAAATAAAAAATCACTGGACCCACTTGCCAAGTCGGAGAGTGTCATCCACTACGGCTTTGGGACGATCAGCCTGAGGGTGTACAAAAAGGATGGGGAGACAAGTGCGAAAGCGGAACAGCCTCCCTCCACATCTGCTGCTTCATCTGTCGGTAATATACTGACGGCGGTAGCAGAGGAGGAGAAGGACCGTCCTGCTTCAAGCGAGCGTCAACCCTCTACTTCAGGCTCTATCGTGAGGGCAACCCCCGTAGCCAATATGGTACCGATGGAGGTGGAGGTGGAGGAGGAGGGCTCTGGCACGCAGGCGCTGACCCATATCCTAGGTAGCCATGGTCAGGAAGCTGATGATATTGGCCTCTCTGACCTGGAGCTAACCAGCACCCCGCCCAATAGTCAAGAAGACTCTCTTCTGGAGTCAGACACCGACGATGAGGCTAATTTGACAGTGGTGAAGATTGTGTCCGGAACTAAGACGAACACGTTACCCGACAGCTATGCTCCGGGTGACACAGATTAATCTCCACCACTCCATCGCGGCTTCGGCAGCTCTTCTTCTCCGCGCTAACACCTGCGGAGACGACATCGTCCTGGCTCAGGAACCCTGGGTAGTCAACGACATAGTTCGTGGACTCAGGACTCGGCAATTCAACCTCTACTTACAAAGAGTTCTTTGAATACCCATATTATCTCCCACCTTAGCGATCGAAATTCAGTCACTGTATGCCTGGAGGCAAACTGTAGCTAGTCTCCTCCTACATGGCCATGGGGAATGTCCGTCAGAGACACTGAAAAGGACGATTGCTGAGGCGGAAAGAACAAAAACCGCGCTAATCCTAGGCTGTGATGCAAACGCCCATCACACAATATGGCGAAGCACGGACATCAACGAAAGAGGTGAGTACCTTTTCAACTACTTTGTAAGTAGTAGGTTAGATTTGTGTAATCAAGGTAATACACCTACCTTCGTAACTAGTAACAGACAGGAAGTCCTAAACCTTACACTCGTTTCTGACCATACAGCGGATAGAATCAGCAATTGGAGGGTATCATCCGATCACTTCTTCTCTGATCACCGCTATTTAATGTTAAGCATAGCGAGTTCCCCCCCATCCCAAAGAGTCTTTAGGAATCCTAAGAGAACCCTAGATAGATTGTTGTGGCAGCAATGTCGAGCACCAACATCTGCATCCCGAGCAACCCCACTGATCTCGAACATGCAGTGGACAACCTCACGAAAACCCTCAATAATGCAATGGCAATGTCATGTCCAATCAGCAGGCAAACAGGCAAGTCTAAGCCTCCTTGGTGGAACCATGAAATTGACCATCTGCGAAAGAGTTGTACGGCGGTTTTTTACAAAACGAAAGGTTCTCGTGATGCTAACGACTGGGACTACTATAGAGAACACCTCAGTACCTTTAAAACTGAATTTAGGAAGTTCCAACGAAGTCTCCGAGGCTTTCAGGCTAAGAAAGATTCTAGCATCATCCCCTAAATCACCTATCTTCCTACAAAAACCTGACGGAACCTGGACCACATCCATAGGGAAAACCCTCAGTCTCCCTGTCGATACGCACTTGCCGGGCAACTTCCCGATTAGAGCCAATAAGGAAGTCGTATATCCTCCAAATACTCCATGTAACATTATAAATGTCAGCCACACTACTATCATGTGAGCACTGACAAGCTTCAAACCCTTCAAGTTAGCGGTACCTAACGACATCATACCGGCGGAGCTCCAAAGAACAGCTGACCTCATCATGCCTTGGATTCTCAGCAAATTCAAAGGCTGTATGAGTCTCACTCATGTCCCCAGCTCCTGGAAAAGGGTTAAAGTAGTGTTTATTCCCAAAGCGGGTAAATACTCCCATGCCAAACCGAAGGACCTCAGGCCAATAAGTCTCTCCTCATTTCTCCTGGAGAAAACTTGTAGACCAATATATCAGGCAAGCTATCATACAGACTTTCATCTGCACAAAATGTCTACAACAAGGGCAAGTCTGTAGGCTATCTTATAGGCACCATCGAAAATCTCTCGGGTCTAAAGAATATGCACTTGTGACTTTTCTCGACATCGAAGGTGCGTTTAACAATATCAACCCGGAAGCAATTTCACTTGCGCCTAGCAACCTCGGGATCGGAAAACCCCTAGTGGCCTTCATTCATCAGCCTCTCACCAGCAGAGTACTCCACAAGGAGGTGTTCTTTCACCCCTTCTTTGGAACGTAGCGTTAAATGAACTGCTAATAATACTGGAAGAGCTAGGGTGCAAAGTTATTGCATATGCGGATAATATTGCCATAGCGGCTAACCACCAGTGCAAAATTTCTGGGTCTCAATCACGCCAGCAAGCTTAATTGGAAGCTCAATATCCAAAAAAAGGTTAAAAAAGCCTCTTCTGCTTTTTTTAGCTGCAAAAATGCCATTGTATGCAAATGGGGCCTACAACCACGCATCGCTCACTGGATTTACACCTCCATCGTCCGACCGACACTTTTGTATGGTGTCTCACTTTGGTGGACAGCACTAAACAAGGCTATAAACTGCAATGCACTCTACCGAGTACAAAGACTGGCCACTCAACCATTCTCAAGGAATTCAATTTCCTACCTAGCGACACCGACCGCCTACTACCCCAGGCCATCTTCGAAAAGAAATTCTCAATCAGTATTCCTTCCTTTACAAGACCTCAACATTGCTATCTGCGTGAAGCTCCTGATCACTGTAGCGTTTTTCAGGCAGAAACCATAGCGATTAAAGATGCGCTGTCGTGGCTTAAAAACAATGTGATATCAAAAAGGGATATCACCATCTGTTCCGATAGTCACGTCGCCTTAAAAGCCCTGGACAATGTCATGTTCTACTCTAAAACATCCCTTAATTGCAGGCTGTCTCTTAACGAGATGGCCGAGCATTTTAATATTCACCTCAGGCGGGTGGCAGGACACTGTGACATAAAAGGAAACTGCAAAGCCGACGAACTCGCTAGGTGTGGTACAACGTCATCCCTATCGATAGCAGGGGTACCACCTTCCATGCCGATCGCTACAGCCTATCATCTTTTAAATATTCATACAATTAAAACCACCAATGACAAATGGCTAGAAGGCACCACTTGCCTTAAAACAAAAAAAATCTGGCCATGACTCAACCGAAAACGGTCACTCAGTCTACTTGGAGTCAACAAGCCCTCATTAAGGACCCTCATAGGAGTCATAACCGGGCACTGTGTAATTGGCACTCATGCTCGCAGGATGGGTGCTCCATATAATGATTTTGGCAGAAGCTGCATGGATGAAGAGGAGGAAGAGAACACTCATCACCTTCTCTGCTCCTGCAGTGCTCTTGGCAGTCGTAGGTTCCTGCACCAAGAGGCCTACTACTTCAGCAGCCGTAACGAGCTAAAAAGTGCCAGCATTGGCCAACTAAATCGGTTCATCAGCATCACCAACTGGTTCCAGCGTTAGGAGAAGTAATCCGCGTGGTATCACAATGGGCTTATTCTGGCCTAAATGTGACTGCTCTGCAGCAATCAGCCACTACAACCTTACCTTACCTAACCTAGCGTACTTAGTGAAATATCAGTGTACCGTAATAATCTCATTTTCAAGAGCCCTCAAGTAGTGACAAGAAAGTACGAGAAAAATTTGTCTGAGCCCCAGAACCCACTTTCGCGAGTGCATAGACTGTGTGTGGGAACGAGGCCCCCAGTAGCCAATGGCAAAAAGGAGACGCAAGGATCGTAAACCGCTCAACCAGGAAAAGGAATGATGCAACAAAACAAAATATTCTAACGTTTAAGAAAATGAACCAAACGAAATAGCTAGAAATTCCCGAAAATTGTTTTAATTATTTTTTTTTATAAAACAAAAGATAAGAGGCTAGTTCAACTAAAATAAAACTTTTGTATTATTAATATAATTGTACGAATTCAATCGTCTATTATACCATATATTGATATTTTTATGTAAGTGTCTACTACATAAGTGTTAGTTAAATTTTGTCCAATTGAAGTCCCTCTATATGAAAATGTCCGAATAATCTAATTCGTCCCCCAATCATAAACGCTTCTAATCCCACAAATCCTCAAAACTATCCGGCCTTACCAGCATTAATTGCTTCAATCGTCAACCATACGCTGCAGACTGAAGGAAGAAGGATTATCCAATCGATAATTAATCCCAATTCAGATCAATTAAGCAGACGTTTAATCCAGACCAACGAGCAAATCTCACTGAGCTCGATAAAATTCCTGATGTGGTCAGAAGTCTACGTGAATTCTCAGGGCCGCCCAGAGAATTCAGTTCTTGGCGTAAGAGCGTGGAGAGAGTTCTTACAATATATGAGTCAATTAAAGGATCTCCGAAATATTTTGGTATCCTAAATGTAATTAGGAACAAGATAATCGGTCAGGCGGACCATGTTCTTGAATCTTACAACATGCCACTAAACTGGGGTTGTATAACCCGCAGTCTCACTCTGCATTATGCAGATAAACGAGACTTAGGCAGCTTAGAGTATGAGATGACATCAATGATACATCTTTCATTAATCTTGAACAAAATTTCGAGGATGGACATCGACCAAGAAGCTCTAAGTCTTTTAATGCATACATATAGAGAAAGAGCCTTGGACACCTTTATAAGAGGTCTAAATGGGGATTTGCCCAACGACAATTACGCACAAATGAATCCTTTTTCGAGAATCCAGCAAGCACCAGAACCAGCGGACACTACATCTATAAGAACAAACAATACCAACTATATGAACAGACCTGTAGGAGGGAATATTAAAAACAACTAACACACTTTCCTTAATCTTTCTGAACTTAATCACATTAAACTGAACTTTTTCCTAATGCCAGAATTGAAATCCTTTGATGGAATTCTTGGCAATGATAGCCTCAGAGACCTTTCTGCCGTTATCCACATCAAAGACAATTACATGTTTGTCAATGGTTCCGTTAAAGTTATGATTAAACAACTGGATGCAGAATCCGTTAATGTAATAAACATTCGCAATAATCACATGTCCCCTCAGCAAAAATCTGTTATCCAAAATATGGTGAACGAATTCCCTCATTTGTTGGATGACCCCAACAATAAACTCACTTGCACTACTGAAGTAAACGGAGAAATCTGAACGACTACAGATTCTCCTGTTTATTCTAAGTTCTACCCTTACCCTATGGCACTGAAGGAAGATGTGGAAAAACAAGTACAAAGCCTACTAAAAGATGGCATAATAAGACGTTCTAGATCCCCATACAATTCACCCGTATGGTTTGTAACTAAGAAGACTGATGCGTCTGTAAAAAAAAATTCAGATTAGTAATAGACTATCGAAAGCTAAACACTATTACAATAGCTGACCGGTACCCCATTCCGGATATAAATGACGTGCTCTCAAATTTGGGAAAGAACAAATGGTTTACGGTCATTGATATAAAGAGTGGATTTCACCAGATTCCCTTAAAGGAATCGGATATGGAAAAGACCGCTTTTTCAATCAATCATGGGAAATACGAGCTTACGAGGTTACCATTCGGCTTAAAGAATGCACCCGCAATCTTTCAGAGAGCTTTAGATGATATACTCCGCGAACATATCGGAAATATATACTATGTGTATATAGACGATATTATCATCTTCAGTCCCCATGAAGCAACACATCTTACAAATATCCGCAAAGTGTTCGAAACACTGAACAAAGCCAATGTGAAGGTGCAGCTCGATAAGTCTGAATTTATTAACAGGAAGTAGAATTCTTAAAGTTCATTGTTTCTTCAAAGGGTATTAAAACCAACCCGGAAAAAGTTAAGGCAATACAGAATTGTTCACCTCCAAGGACTTTGAAGGAATTAAGATCTTTCCTTGGTATGTCGGGCTATTATCGAAGATTCATCCGAGATTACGCAAAACTCGCAAAACCCCTTACATCCCTTTTAAGAGGGGTGGATGGACGTTTGTCCAAGAATCTCTCCAACAAAAAAGCTCTCTTCAACATCTTAACGATGAAGCACAGGAGGCCTTTGAAAAAATTAAGAGAACGCTAACATCAGACGATATGATCTTAACATATCCAGATTATAACAAACCCTTCGAGCTAACAACAGATTCCTCAAACTATGCCATTAGTGCAGTTTTGTCACAGCAAAGTAAACCTATAACGTTCATTTCGAAAACATTAAGCAGAACCGAAGTGAACTACGCAGCAAATGAGAAGGAGATGTTAGCCATTATATGCGCACTAAACTCCCTTAGGAATTACCTTTACTGTTCGGCTAAAGTACTCATTTATACAGATCATCAACCTCTACCTCATGCGCTTAGTAGTAAAAACAACAACACAAAACTTAAGCGATGGAAATCGTCGTTAGAAGAGTATAACTACGAGCTTAAGTACAAACCTGGTAGAAGCAACGTAGTTGCTGACGCAGTTTCTAGGCCAAACCTAAATAATCAAATAAATTCAATGACACCAACTCTAATCTCTAATCTATAGCATCGATACACCCATAAATTGCTTCAAAAATCAGATTTTTCTTCGCGAAGGCATCGATCATACTGAAACTTTTGAAATAGTATTTCCCACTTATCATAGACACATTATCACTTCACCTTCGTATAATTAAACAAAATTAATTGTATAAAAAAAATAATAAATTCACTAATTGCATTAAAACAGCAGAACACATAATGGGAATGATCCAAAATATATATCCAACAATTTTTAGTTCCTACCAAATTCGTTTCACACAAGTCCATGATGTCAAAAGCGAAGTGGAACAGGAAAACTTCATAATTCAAATACATAATCGTGCACATAGAAATGGCCGCGAAAATAAGATCCAAAATCATAGAAAGAGTACTACTTTCCTGGAATGGCTGCGAAGATTAGGAGAATTACAAAACTTTGCACAATTTGTAAACTAAACAAGTATGACCGTCACCCTAGTAAAACACAGATACAAACCACGCCAATCCCAAAATATTCGGGAGGAATTATGTACATCGACATTTTCTCCACAGAAGGAACTTGCACTTACAGCCATAGAAAAATTTTCGAAATATGCCCTAACAAAATAATTAGTTCAAAAGCCATTGAAGATATCAATTTTCTAAAAATCATAGTATTTGACAACGAGAAGTCCTTCAATTCCGTCACTATTACATTCATACTTAAAAATGAGCTTGATATCGAGACGTTCACAACACCCCTTTATACAAGTACATCAAATGGACAGGTTGAACGATTTCATTCAAGTCTTGCCGAAATAATGAGATGTCTAAAAGGTGAACGAATCTACCAATCGTTTGAAGAATTGTTAGCAGCAGCTGTTAATGCATATAATTTTCCAATGCACTCTGTTACGAAGAAAAAACCCGTCGAAATATTTTTAAATAGAAATATTAGTTCAGACGTTGAAAAGAAAGCTCACTTAAAATCAAAGCAGGAAAAAGACTTAGCATATCATAATAAAAATCGAAAAACCATTAGAAACTATTCCCCAGGAGACAGAATCATTATTAAAGTTAATGATTAAGGTTAGGATCCAAACTGTCAGCTAGGTATAAAAGGAAACGGTGAGAGGAGATAAGTCCACTACCGTCATAACCGAATCGGGAAAAGTTGCCCATAAGTCAGTTGCCCATAAATCAAAATTGAATTATACATATTTTCATTTTTAACTCTACAGGTGGTTAGCTAGAACCAGTCGAGGAGACGTCCAGATACTTGACTATACTAACTCTCCAATAATTCTACCAAATAATGGAATGGCAAAAATTCAAGAAGGATTAATTCAGGATTAATTCATATCGTGAAGATAGAGCCCTATGAACAATTCAATACAGAAGCAACGTCATTGATGCAAAGGCAGATTCCACGGCCCAATCCCCTATTCCCACTCCTGCAATATGAAATGGACCAAATAAGAAACTTAATTTCGAATTTAAAAATACACAAAGCAAAGAGATCGTTAAATTTTATTGGCTCAGCCTGGAAGTGGATAGCGGGTAGTACCGACCACAATGATTTTGAAATAGTTAGAAATAAATATAATAATGTAATAGAAAACAATAACGAGCAAGTAGTTATAAATAAAGATTATCTCAAAAGAATAAATTCACTGACGAATGTTACCAATACCATAATAAACTTAATAAAAAAGAAAGTGCTGTAGAAACACAATTAATTTTAACACTAATGTATAGAATTAAGCTAATAAAAGAAGAGTTATCAAATGTAATATTTTTTGGTATTGCAAATATGGAATAAAGACGTTTTGCCATATGCAAATGTCGAAGAAGCACTGAAATTTGCGGATGTTAAAATCGCTACCGATTCTAAATGTTTATATAATAAATGTACCGAATACAAAGGAAGAAACATACGAAAAATTAACACTTATACCAGTAAAAAGAGGTAATGAATTAGTATATAATATTAATTTCAGAAAAATTTTAAGAAATAAAAAATTAATCTATGGAATCTTAATAAATTGTAAGACCGTCAATGAAGTGTCAGTTTGTAAGTTTTCAGATTTGTTAGATTTAAGCCATGATGAATGTATAATTAGTTCGTTAGAAAATAAAAATGCATTATGTAACGCGACTAACGTGCTGGCTGTTAGTCCTTCCACAAGTGGAGGAGATTTCTTCAGATCTCATTGTCCTCAATAGATTCAACGGCAGCGCCAAATTTCATAACGAACCTACGTTGTCAAATTTATAAGCGAAAGCATCGTCATCAATAATCAACGATTTGTCTCCGAGCAAGTTGTCAGCATTCAAGCCTTAGCACCTATGCTCCATCCGTTGTCCGAAGATTTGGCAATAGAGGAAGTTCTATCTCTGGAACTTATGAAAGAACTGCATGCCAAAAACACTCAGCTTCTTCACAAGATCCAAGAAGAAAAATACTCCCACCAGTTAGTTACTTACGTCATCTTCTCGGCAATTCTTCTGATTATAATAGCAGTTGCATACAGACGACACACAAAGAACTCGAATAATATTACGTCTACACCACCCCTAACAGCAACAAGAAAGGCACCTGTACCACCCACTCTTGCAACACAACATCAAGATCAGATCAACATACCAACATTTCCGGAAAGTAATCCCAGCATTTACAACATTCCATTCTGATAAAAGCTGCGTGGACGCATCATCTTAAGGAGGGAAGAGTTAACGTATTTCCAAATCAGCAATACCTTCAGTCGTCCCAGTTAAATTCCCAAAACAAGAAAGTGCAAACGCATCTGTTTGACGAATGGAGATCAACACATTATTGTCAGCGCGCATTGCACTGTCGCTTCGTCAATAATCGCTGCGTCAACATCTGCTGTTCGTTACCTCCACCGCGTCGATTAATGCAATTCGACGGATTTATAATTATTCAATATTTAGGTCAGAATAAGTTCGCGTAGGTTTAGTGTTATGTGAAAAACAGATTGTGAAGTCAGTCTTTAATAAGGATTCAACAAGAAAGCATTTAATTTGTACATATACAGAGCTACACACAAATCAAAACATACTCCACGTTGTGTCTAAATGGTTGAGAAAAAACCGAAATTTTCGTAAAGTACAGGTTGAAGAAACAGACCCGGGCAAAGCCGAGTACGAAATCTAGTGTTATAAAAATACAATAAGTAATAAACGTTATAACAGAATATCCCACCTTTAATTTAACCTTTAAATTAAATTGTTTGAAAAGTTCCCTTATCCCTAAGACCCTTATCCGTAAGAATAGACAAAATAATTCTCAAGATAATCAACAATTTATATATCACCAAAGAATTTCTGGACAGTACAGATCAGGGCAGTGTAGAATAGAAAAATGACGTTAACCAAATAAAAGAACACGAGTTTTTTTTATAAATTAGCCTCATGCAGTGTCTCACAGACCACCATCGCCAGGAGAGGTGTTCTAAATAGTGCGTGAAAACCAATTGTTGACGAGAAGAATAAAAAAAGTGATATTAAGGAACGGTGACAGCCATGTGGGCTAAAGCTCTGCGACTTTTATAACGAAGACTGATAAATCCCGGTTTCAAGTTCCGGGGAAAACAAGATACTTTTTTTTCCTCATCTTTAAAGTAAGAAAAAGAACAAAAAGCATCAGAGTGTAAGTGCGATGGAGAAAGCGGGGCCGTGCGAGGCCAGGGGGAAAGATAGAGTACCGTCGCTAAAATTATCACGCGTTACCGGTACCCTATCAGACACGAGGTAAAGCGAAGATATAAACGCATGAATCCGAAGCCGAGCTCCATCAAAAGAAGGCCAGCAACAACAATCAATGCTCCAAGTGGAGCGAGAGCAGCTACCAAACCAGCAGCAACAAGAGAAACAGTGCAGTGCCTGCCTTTGCAGCAGCAACAACAACAGCAGAGTCTGCAGCATTAGCAGTACAGACAGTGCCAGTGCCATCAGCAGCAACAACAACAGCACCAGCAGTGCTAGTGCCAACGACATCGCCAGCTTGAGAAGCAGCAACAACAATTGCATTAGCCGCGGCCAAGGCCAAGGCAGCTGGGAAAACGGCACCAAAAAAAATATCGCCGAGACCGTCGACGTCCGCAGTGCCGGTAGCCGCACAGGCGGCAATAACAGTGGCGGCTGGAAAAAATGCCAGGATTGTGGAAAATGATATGTACATGTCTTCCGGGCGAGAAGGCATGTACTGTGGAGAAGGTGACGGGCTGGCTACCGAAAACAGCTCACGATATAGCTCGGCATGGAGTTTAAATATATTCTCTGTGTTCGAAGGTACACGGGAAGAGGAGGTTGATCAAGAGCAGATCGAGGAGCTCAATAGGCGCCTCCAACAACGGGCGGAGCTGGATGCTGAGATTCTAGCCATCCGGCAAAAAATAGCAGCGAGGAAGGCGGCAAGAAATGCCGCCCAACAACAGCAGCAGCCACAACCTAACCAGCCGCAAGAGCAGCAGCCAAAACAGCAGATGCCGCAACAGAAGCAAAAGCAAGCACAGCAATCGGAGAAGCAGAAGAAGCGACAACAACCCTAGCAACAACAGCAGCAGACGACATCGAGGAAGGAGAGATGCCCTCCCATACACGTCACGGAAATGCCGACGAATGACATCGTGAAACTGTGTAAGTACGATGTCAGTTCATTAATATTGAAGGTAGTTATCTAATACACTATCGCAACAACAATATTAAAACAATTATGTGCTACAAGATGGTAGCATACAGAAATATTATTAAAGAGCTGACGGATTCGGGCGTGGAGTTTTACACGTACACCACGAAAGAGGACAGGCTCCAAGCGATCCTCCTGAAAGACGTGGATCCTTCCACTGATACGAAGGAACTCCTCGCTATGCTGCGCCAGGCGCAGAGCGACGACGTTAAATTCAAAAGCGTCAAGCCGTTTGTCACTGCGGTGTCACGTAGGGAGAACTACCGACATTCCTGGTTCAGGTTACGCCCGACACACGCCTAGAGAATGTCAAACAGATAACCCACTTGGGCACTCTCGCGGTAAAATGGGCAAAATTAGAAAAATCTAAGCACATTTTACAATATGCTCGATGTCAGCGATTAGGACACACGGCGGCGAACTGCACTCTGCAGTCTCGCTGTGTGAAATGCTCCCTCCCGCACAAAAGAGGGGAATGTCCATTAGGCACAGACAAGGTCGACGACCTAAACATTCTTAAATGTGTGTTATGCAACTCGGGCACCCCGCCAACTATCGGGGCTGTCCGAAAGTTAAAGAACTAAAGAAAAGATTCGAACAAAAGAGGAGACCAAAAACGGTAGTAGAACGGCCATTACCTCTCGTTAAAACTGCCGCTGTGACAGTAGGCGACATCTGGTAGGCGTCCAGCTCAACCCCTGTGGTCAGGCATCCTGAGGTGACCTCAGATCTGTCCATCTTGCTTACTATGCAGGCACAGATGAATCAGATTGTCAAAACCCTCGCTGAACAAGTGGAGCGCACCGCTAAACTTGAACAGCGACTCCTTGAACAAGCAGTACGAGTAGATACCATAAACTCTGTACTGCGTGAAAACGAAAGCACTCAAGTAATATAATGGCTGCGCAGGCAGCCACGAACCTAAAGATCCTGGCAGCAAATGTGTCGTCTGAGCGCGGAAGAGAACTTTTACATCATAGCTGGAGATCTGAACTCTAGACATAGAGAATGGGGAACAGTGAACAACACCCGGGGAACATCATTGTATAAGTAGTGGGCTAAGCACAATATTGAGTTCAAGCTAGACTTGCTTGCAACTGATATGCCATCATATCCCAGAAGTGGGTCCTATCTGGACCTATTACTGATAGACAAAAGACTAACCATAATAGACGTTGACAGACATTGAATTGCTTAGAGACGAACGAGTATGACAGTGATCATAGCGCTCTTTCAGCTTCTATTCAAGTCCCGAATGAGGTGGAAGGATTGGAGGAGTATGTCGAAGGGATCATTCGAACAAGGGATCATTCGAAAAAGTAGCTGTCGTTACAGCTCATCTTTTAGTTGTATCCAAAAAGATGAACAACTCAGGAAAACAAAAATAAAAGGACACATAGAGGTTTCGGTGAGTTCGTTCGAGATCCCTCCGTTGTCGTCCTGCACAGCCTGGCAAGTTTGGCAGCAATGTCAGAACTAGACTTGGCGTTGTATAGCTATATTCCATGCACGCTGTCATAAAGTCGACACATAAGTGCATCCCTTGGGTTTTTTCGAGGATCTGCCGTAGTGTGAAGATTTGATCGATGGTGGACTCCCCAGGCCTGAATTCGCACTGATAAGGACCCATCAGGTTGACTAATGGTTTTCAGGCGCTCGCACTAAACAGCAGAGAAAATCTTGTAGGCGTGTGTTGGAGACTTATCAATCGATATTTGACGCAGTTGAAGGGGTCTCCTTTCTTGTAAATAGGTAAATTTTCCACTCGTCAAATTCTTACTGTCGTGAGCTTAGTGTGACTAGATGTGTTTTTAATCGCTCTGTGAATTAGTGATCTGATTGCCTAATCTCAAAGTTTAATTAGTAATTTTCCCAAAGACCCAAAGACAGTTTTTTATTTATTATTAAACCAAATTGGTATAAAACACAAAAAACAGTGTAGACCTTCATGCTTTATATTTATTTCTATTTATATATACATACATAGGTAAGAATTTCAATGTGACCGTGAATGTGTGTGGTTATTGCGGTGAAGACCTCCCGTTTGAAAGCGATTTTGCGGTGTGTCGTGTAAGCGAAAACTTCACTTTGACTGCACCACGGTCACCGAGAAGTCGTGGAGATCCATGTTCTTGAGAAGAGACGCATGGAAGTGGAAAATATGCCGGAACTGTGAAGATAATCAATCTACACCTGCAGCCAGCAATGTTCCTCTGACAACGAAAGAACAACTGTCCAAGAGAATGCGGAAACAGCAGCCCCGGTAACCCAACTAACACCATCTCAACGGAAAATAGCTCAACTGCAATAGCGGTAGGTAGTTCGTTTATTTTTAGATTGGCATTCGTTGTGACGATAAACATGGCAAAACAACAACCCATAAGGGACCATGGCCTAGTTTATCAGTAACCACTCGTGTTGTGCGAGCTATTGTTCTCTCACGAGTGTAAGGCAGACCTATACTTTTATGAAGACTGCGAACGGAAAAGTTTGAGTAGCTCTTTCTGGTCAGGACTTCTCTTTGAGCATTGTGAGTGAGTGACTCGAAAAAGGTGGGTTAGTGAAAAATTATTGTTATTTTTTGTCGCTCAGAATTTTGGGAATGTTGGGATCGACGCACATACCCACAACGACACGGGCAACAATTCGCGAGTGACAAATGCAATGTCAGTGACTCTGGTCGTTCCTCCAAGAACTGCAGGATCAGTAGTCGACCCAATTACAACACCAGAAGCAGACGACTTTGCAACAACCGATGTACCACTTACGACACCTCAACTGTCTGACCCATATACCACCATGCAAAGACAGATATGGGTCAACGCTAACTAAAAGCAACGTCGACAAAATGGAAGCACTCGTCCAGTGATCCGTATACAACCAATAAGTGGTCAAAGATGGTATAATATTAATATTGGAACCAATAATAGCTGTGGACCCAATTATAGTTGTGGTGAAGTGAAAAGCTTCCTTTTGAATGATGTTCCAGCAGCCTTTAAAGCGTTTTAAGGAAAATCAAAAACAGATTAGCGATCTACAAAGGATCCCTCAAAAATCAGCAAGGAGATCAATAATATTAAGGTATTTAGTATTGATCAAATGTTATATAAAATACAACAAGTAATAAACGTGTTGTATACATAAAATGCCAGCAACGATCCTTGTCGATGCATAGATCAAGTTGACATACAGCCTCCAAGCGGCGCCCCCTGGATAGCTTTCACAGCACCCGTTGTGAGGTGAACCAATGCATGCAGCGTTTCCCCAGCGGTTGTGCGGAGGGCTAACAACCCACCCACAAAAAAAAAAAAAAACTGTTACGGAAGAGCAAGCAGCCTCGGAGGAACGGACGGAACCCCAACGACGACACGGCGCGAAAAAGGACTACGATTTGCGAGTGTGCTCCTGGAATGTAAGAACACTCTACACCCCGGGGCCGCACAAAAACTGGAAAATATCCTCACGCAGTATAAAGCAGATATTACTGCGCTCCAGGAAATACGCTGGATAGGACACGGGATTATGAAAAAGAAAGAGTGCGACATATATTACAGCTGTCATAAAAGGTTGCACATATTTGGATGCGGATTCGTCGTGGGAAAGCGGCTAAGGTCGAAGGTCATCGACTTCAAACCGATAACCGATCGATCCAAGGCAGATTCTACAACATCAGCCTCATATGTGCACACGCCCCTACCGACGAAGCTGAAGACTCTGTCAAAAAGGATTTTTACGACCTCTTGGACGGTGCCTACGGAGCCTGTCCGGAGTACGATGTCGAAATCGTACTCGGAGACTTCAATTCTAAAATCGGTAAGGAAAACATCTTTGGCGGAGTGATCGGAAAGCACAGCCTCCACGACACGACAACAGACAACGGCTTCCGACTCACAGACTTTGCGACAGCACGTAATATGGTCATAAGTAGCACAAGGTTCCCTCGCAAAAAAAATCCACACAGCAACCTGGCGATCCCCGGATGGTCGAACCGCCAACCAAATCGACCATGTGCTTACTGACGGAAGACACGCGTCAAACATCCTGGATGTGCGAACATTCAGGGGGGCAAACGTCGACTCTGACCACTTTCTTGTTGCAGCAAGATTCAGAGCTCGACTGTCCAATGTCAGAAAGCTGCACCAGCCGACAAAGAAAACTTTTGACATTGGACGCCTAAGCACACCGGAGATTGCCACAGCCTACGAAGAGCAATTAAGTGAGAGACTCTCCGGTAAGCCTACGTCAAGTGCCAACGAGATGTGGTTGCATTGCCGCTCGGCCATCAAAGAGGTAGCGGAAACTACATTAGGCTACCTACCACCCCCGACAAGAAACCCGTGGTATGATGGCGAGTGTGAGTAGAAAAAACGTGCAACCGACGAGGCATACCAAAACGCGCTGCAACGGAAAACAAGAGCAGCGCAATAGGAGTACCGGGCTAGAAGACGGGATGAGAAAAAGCTTCTACGCCTGAAGAAATAGTCTCTCGCAACCTCCCAGCTCAAGGATATCGAAGAGTCTAGGGACAAGCAAAAAATACGGGCCTTTTACAAAAAAGCCAAAAGCCTGGCCACAGGCTTTAGGAAAGGCAACCAGGCTCTTCGAAATTGCGAGGGTAACCTAACCCACAGGGAATAGTGGATGTGCACTTCCAACAGCTGCTTAGCGGGCCTGACCAGGAGAGAGTGATAGGGAACCAGGAAATTCCAACTCCAGTCGACGAAGAAGTTCTCCCACCTAGCTTTGAAGAGGTCGGTACAGCCATTAAAAGGCTGAAGAACAACAAAGCCGCAGGCTCAGATAGCTTACCATCGGAGCTTTTCAAAGCTGGGGGCAATGTAATGGTAGGATCCCGAATTCGGGATCCCGGGAAAACTGATCCGGTTGTGTCGCACCACGCTAACACATACGCGATGCACCGTGCAGTTCGGTTCAAAAACCTCTGAACCGTTCGAAACCTGCACCGGATTTCGGCAAGGAGATGCGCTGTCATGTGATTTCTTCAATCTGGTACTGGAGAAGATAGTGCGGCGGGCAAAAGTCAACACGGAAGGCACTATCTTCTACAAGTCAGTCCAGCTCTTGGGATACGCGGATGACATCGACATTGTCGCGCGGTCCCAACGTGCCATCGTGGAAGCTTTCACGGAAATTGAGGAACAGGCGAAACGAGCTGGTCTTAAGGTCAACGCGGACAAAACAAAATATATGCTGTCGAGCAAACAACGATCCGCCGCACACCACCTAACCCCGAGTTTGTCTACCTCGGGGCAAATGTAAACTCCACGAATGACATCGTAGTGGAGATCCGACGTAGAATCGCCCTTGGCAACCGATGGTACTTCGGTCTGTCAAAACAACTGGGCTCGAAACTCCTGACACGAAGGACCAAAGTCATGCTCTACAAAACCCTTATCCTGCCAGTCCTACTTTATGGAGCCGAAAGCTGGACATTAAGTAAGGCTGCAGAGCTGATTCTTGGTGCCTTCGAAAGAAAAATTCTACGTCGGATATATGGTCCCGTCTGCGAGGAAGGCGAATGGAGAAGAAGACACAACCGCGAACTCTACGAGCTGTACAAGGATGTGGATGTAGTCCGGAAGGCAAAAATCCGTCGACTACACTGGCTCGGCCACATCGAGCGAATGGACAACAACGCTCCAGCAAAGAGGGTCTTCGAATCCGAGCCTCCTGGTTCGAGAAGGAGAGGAAGACCGAACCTCCGGTACAAAGACCAAGTCATCGCGGATGCAAGACAGCTTGGCCTTGATGACTGGAAGCAGCGTGTCCAGGACCGTCACCGATGGAAGGCAGCAATTGCTCAGGCTCAGACCCTTCATAGTTCGTCTGCCTGATAAATGAAATGAATACATAAAATACAACAAAAATAAACACATTCGGTTATAATGTGCCACCTTTAATGAATAAGGCTTATAAATTGTCAATTGTTTGAATAGTTCTCTTATCCTTAAAACTGAAGAAATTACAGCAGGAGCATTAGCTGCAAAAATTTGTAACAAGTATTCACTTTCAAGAATTGGAACTGTAATACACAAATACATCTGTCAAGATAGGTATAAAGACAATATAGAGTAAATACATAATCACCAAAACACTCCAACACAGAACACAAACAGAAAAAGTCAGGCTATACAAATTATTTATAAACAATTTATGTATCAAAATAATCACCAAAGAATTTATGGGCAGTACAGATCGGGCAGAGTAGAAAAGAATCCATGAATTTAGATGCCGAGAGTAAAATAAAAGACGTTAACCAAATAAAGGAACACGATTTTTTTTATAAGGTAGCCTCGGATGTAATAAAAGTATGTATGCAATAAATCCTTCAATATCTGAATTTCATAGCTATGATAGACACAGATCTACTCCGTCTCTCTTAAATTCGAATAGAGTTCCATCAAGTCTCTATGAATTTATTAACGATAACCCCTTTCAACTAAAAACAATCAAGCAAGGTGCAGTTGGTTAGGACACGTCTCAAGTAAAAACGGTGTGTATAAGCCAATTCAAGTAATCCGTCGACGCAAGAATGGAATGGATAAAGATAGCATTAGGCTATCTTAATTGGATTGGATAGAGAAAAATGCTAAACTAAAACACTCACAAGATCAGGAAATTATTTTGATGAATTTTATTCACCCTCCATTCTTAACGAAATTAATATTTAAGTAAAAAAACTAGAAGCAAGTAATGAAAGTAACATTGAAACAAATCACCTAAGCGATGTAGAAGAGCAAGCTACTGATTCAATCTTGCATCGATTCCAAAATGTCATAAGGAAGGAGGTCAGCCATGAAACACAAACACTGAATTTCACGAAATAAAGACAAAGATTGTCAAATTAACTCGGAATTATATAGAGAGAGAAACATGAGGTACGCAAGCAAATTGAAGAACTTGGAAAACAAGGGATCATTCGAAAAAATAACAGTCGTTACAGCTCACCGATTATAGTTTCCAAACAGAAGGGCAACTCAAGAGAACAAAAATATAGGATAGTAGTTGATTACAGAAAATTATATGAAGTAACTAGAACACAACCTAAAAATCCAAGCCGATAAATGTAGCTTCATGAAGCACGACACCGAATTATTGGGACATATGATCAGAACCAAATCCAAGTAAAATAAAAGATATTGAGAATCTAACCTTACCAAAAATGAAGGGAAATTATTTCTGGAAATGACGGGATACAAGCGTAAGTTTATCAGGAATTATGATATAAAAAAGATGAAAATAAACAATGACTTACAGTTTATATCAGCGAGTATGTTGCGATTGCAAGTAATTATGCAATTGGAGTCATTATAACACAAAATTCTTCTAGCCCTAGACAATTTGTAGTAGAAACCGTCAGCGAAATTGAAGTAATAAATTCAATTAGAGAAATTAAATCAAACGCTATTGCGGAGGATGTAGTACCTATGAAATTTATTAAGTTTATCTTACCTTTCATAGTATCTCACCTAACCCATATCATAAACCATAGTCGACTTCCCCTTCAGATTTTAGACCTTTCAGCATCCTTCCGTGTTTATCAAAAGTCTTAGAGAAAATCATGGCGAAACAGCTTCTAAAACACCGGTGTCTTAACAACCTGCTTTACGAAGCTCAGTCTGGTTTCAGAGCTAACCATAGTACTTCCACTGCTATGGTAAACATCCTAGAAGACATCAGGCAGAATTTTGATAAAAGACAGGTTACAAGTCTATGTCTACTTGACTTCTCGAAGGCTTTTGACAAAGTGATTCACAAGATACTTAGCTGGAAGCTAAGAAATCTCTTCTCTTTAGTGACACTGCAGTGAAGCTAGTTTACAGCTTTCTTTCTGACAGATTTCAAAGAGTTGTTGCTAACTCTGAAAATTTTTCTTCACTCTTACCAGTTAACCAAGGCGTACCACAAGGTTCAATTCTGCGCCCTATCCTGTTTTCCATGTTCATTAATGATCTTCCTTCTGTGTGTAAGCATTCCACTGTCCATCTTTATGCTGATGATGTTCAACTGTACTCAGCCAGCTGAAAAAATGCCTAGCAATATAGGAGATTTGATAAATCTTATGAATCATGAGCTCGGCAATATCTATAGTTGGGCTACAACCAATGGATTAAGCTTAAATCCAAAGAAGTCACAGGTAATTCCTATTTCAAACTCCTCAATGTCTTTCCACTCCCTGCCGAATATCGTACTTTCTGGAGAAAAACTTGAAATAGTTAAAAGGGTGACTAGTCTAGGTTATATTATTAACAGTAAATTGTCCGGATATGACCACACTAATAATGTTATCAGACGTATCTATGGATGCCTGCGGAAGTTGTGGTTAACCTCAAGTTACACTCCTATGGATACTAGAAGGAAGCTTGTTACCACCCTCATCCTACCATTGATAACTTATGCTGAAGTTGTCTATAGTAGGATTGACTCTTTAACCCAACGAAAGCTACAGGTAGCGTTTAATGATGCTATGAGGTATGTTCACGGCTTACGCAAATTTGATCATGTATCTCAATATACAAAATGCTTACTCGGAACTTTTCTTATCTACTACATGGATGCTAGAAACCTAATATTCTTGCATAATATTATAGTAAATAAGACTCCCGGGTATCTGTTCAAGAAAATTAATTTTGCTCGATCTGTCATAACACATGCTCTAATACCATCTCGTCATCGCTTTACAAATTCATCACGCCTTTTTTACATACATGCTATCAAACTTAGGAACTCTCTACCGTTAACGATACGAAATATCAGTAACGCCAGACGCTTTAAACTTACTGTTCTTTCCTACTTTTCATCCCTTTCCTAAATCCCTATCCCCTTCTCTCTTTTTCCTTTCTCTCCATCTCATTAGACTACTTAACTTTTTAATTATATAAATACCTTCTGAATTGTTTTAACTTAGTACTATAAAAGACGTATGTCTTATTGTACCATGTAAACTTTAATAATAATAAATTGAATTGAATTGAATTGAATTGAATTGAAAAATGGACAACCAATGTGCCTTATGTCAAAGACGTTAAATTATCATGAAAGGAATTACAGCGTGACAGACAAAGAACTTCTAGCCATGAGTCTGAATCAAATATGGATTTAATAGAAACTATGCATTCGGTAGGGGACGAACAATTAGACCACATAGGAATCAAAGAGGAAAAAGTAAACAAATACAAAGCTCAACTTACCTCAACATAAAGTGCAAATAAGGAAATAGAAGTGTTACACATAAGAAGGATCACACACCTAAACCCACTTGACTTGATGCAAATCAAAGACGTCTTAGTAAGATTGATGAAGAAGGGTACATATGTAAATATATAGTAACTGGTATATGTCCCGAAGTTGAAGATCATCATTACAACATAGTACAACAAATTATCATACAACGTTTTTTGCATGATAAAAGTATAACATTTATAAATTGTTCGCAGACGGCTGCCGAAATCCAAGCCAAGGAGGAGGCACATAAACAAATCTATCCATACCACACAAAAGAATCAATGCGCAGTGGAATTAATAAAATATAGTATGCACTCAAGAGCAAAATAAATTTTCCGAAATTTCATGAACAATTTCAACTAATTGCAAACAACTGTAAAAAATGCCAGGAGATTACATATGATCAGAGTCCAACTAAACCCAAATTGTATATTACCTACAATCTGAAGCATACAAATTAAGTTATACATTTAGAAATCTTTCACATTCAAAAGAAAGCAATTGATATAATTATTGACATGCTAATTAAATTTGCAGTTGCATATACAATTACTGACAGGAACTTGAGAAGTTAGAAAGAAATTTTAATTGAACGTTTTTCCAAATTCGGAAAACCATTAATTACATACAACGAATTCAAATCAGAACAGATTACCCAATTTATAAGTAAAAATAATGTTGAAGTGCATTAGACCAAAGCCACCAGCCAGGCAACTCAGATATAAAGGGTGATTTTTTAAAAGCTATAGGAAAGTATTTAAAAAAACACATACAATACAGAAAAATGCGTGAAATCTTTATTTCAATCGCTAGTACGGTCCATATAATTTAATGTTTGAATATTATTTCATGCAAATGTTGACCTTGACTGGGCCTCAGATAGTCCAATTTTGACATACTCTTTCCAACATTGCGGCCGGTATCTCACGAATAAATGCGTCAATGTCGTCTTCCAATGCGTCTATTGAAGCGGGCTTGTCTTTATAGACATGAGCTTTAACATAGCCCCACAAAAAATAATCTAAAGGCTTTAAGTCGCACGATCTATGCGGCTAATTGACAGGTCCCGACCGTGAAATAAAATGTTCACCGAACTCACCTCTCAATAAGTCCATTATTGCGCGTGCTGTGTGGCATGTGGCACCGTCTTGTTGAAACTACATGTCATGCAAGTCAAGCTCTTTGGCATTTTGGGCAAAACAAAGTTGGATATCATCTCACGGTAGCGCTCACCATTCACAGTTACGTTACGATTCGCATCATTGAAGAAGTACGGTCCAATGATGCCACAAGCCCATAAACCGCACCAAACTGTGACTTTTTCTTGATACATTGGTAGCTCTTGTTGATATTCACTCCAAAATCGACAATTCTGCTTATTTACGTACCCATTGAGCCAAAAATGAGCTTCGTCGCTGAAGAAGAAGCGCGAGTTATATAATGTTTGGGAGCAAAGAAATAAAACACGTCTTATTATGTAAGTGCCAAGATCCAAACTAAAGGCCCAAGCCCATAGAATCCGGTGCGTGCGTTGCGTCTTGTCAAAAAATGTACAACTCATAAGAGCTAATAAGAGGGAGCGAGATAACCAGTGTGGGCTGTATGTGGAGTACATCAGAATGTATGAAGTTGGCGAACTTTTAACTTTTCTTCCGTTTGACAGTTTTTTCTCACATGTGTGTATCATTTATGCATACCGTTTGATCCACGCTGATATTATAAACTCATGTTACAACAAACTGTCTTACAATTGCTTGTATACATGTATACACACAATGTATATATACATTTGAAGTAACGTCACTTGTAATCTGACATGTATCGTGACGTCGCGCGCGCGATGAACTTTCTTAACAGAGCACGCATTTTGATAATAAAATTCAATAATTTGCAAGCGTTGTTCGTTTGTAAGACGATTCATGGTTAAATTATAGACCAAACTGAAGATGTTTGACAGTGAAACAAAACACGAAATGTGACTCAGCTGTTTGAACCAGTGTTGCCAAAAAGATAATAGCTAAAAAATCACCCTTTAGAAAGACTTCACAGGCATACAAAGCAAAAATCTTTCAGTAGAAATTTGAAAGCAGTTCGATTTGATTCTACTATTAAGACAACACCGAGAAAAGTTACGGTTGAAATGAATGAACACTAATTGAAAGATTTAGCAGAAGAATCTTAGGTAAGGAAAATAAATGAACTATGAAACTATGAATGAAATATGTAATGTTAAAATAGGTAATGTTAAAATAGCGTTCTGTTACAATATAATGAGTTTTGTTATTTTCTATTAAGGTATGTACTTCATAAGGCAAAAGAAAAGACACACATATATGTGTGAATTTTCAGAATATATATTTCATTGTCATGACATTGGTATGAACTGTTAATAATTCTTTCGAAATTGAAAATAAAAATTATCGAATATTTCGACAGCAAAATATTTGAATTAAAATGTAACGTGTCAATGATCAATGCATTCTAATACTCAGCCATTTAAGCTTCCCCTCTTCTCCTCCTTTTGGTTGTGCATCTAGTGGTATGAAATTACTTTATTTACACGCGCCTTGTTACAACGTTTGGACCTGCATAATGTTTTTTTTTTGTTAACAAAATTGCCATAATAGTGTCAAGAATTTGCCAACTGCTTACTCAGTAATATTAAATGTGCAACCGGCTGGAAGTTTCCGGGGTATGCTTGCGAAGTCCACACGGCTTGAAAGCAAATTTATGATACTATATTATTGCGAATTAATGCATGGTAATACCCAGATGCATTCAAAACAATAAATTTGTCGACCTTACTCTAATCATTTTTTTTACAATACTTACAGTCAACAATCCTCTCCAGCTGGCACGATCCTTAGGAAGCTGCCTCCAATTTCGCACACCAAGTTAAATGAGGTCCTTCTACACTTGAGTGCGCCACCTTAAACGCGGGCGTCCTCAGTTGCGTTGTCCCACTGGTTCGGAGTCGATAACTCTTCGGGCTTGAGCAGTGTTGTCCATGCACTCTACATCGCCTAGCCATCTACGTTGAATCCGTAGACGCCTGACTAGGCTCATGTCGCTGTACAGCCCGTACAGTTCGTGGTTGAATCTTCTTCTCCAGAAACCTTCAACGCAAACAAGACCAAAGATTGAACGTGGAGCTTTTCTTTCAAAGAGACCAAGTGCGTCTTCATCCGCTCTTCAGATAGTCCAGGCTTTAAAGCCACACAGCATTACAGGGATGATCAGGTCTTATAACATAAATAAATTATTCACGGTTGAGTGAAAAAATATGTATTATTATTTTATTTAATTCCAAGTTACTTGTCTCTTACACTGTTGCTTACTAACTGACTCAATCCACAACACATTTGTATGACAATTTGTATGTCCATTTCCCAAGCCCAGTGTTTACCTGAATCCATAAACTGCAATCTAAGCACATTCACCGATGCGCGTGCAAGTAAAAAACAAACAAACAAATTCATCCGCGCTCGTGTTCGTCTTGCGGATCGGATATCATTACGAAGAATTTGGCAAAGAAAATATGGAGTGATTTTGTTTCCATGTGGGATATGAAATTTCCTCCCCTTTTAGACTGAAGTTCTCCGGAATTTTAGATGATATAGCATTATTCTGGTCTAATATTTGAATAGATAATTTCAAGTTCGTTTTTTTCTGGGATAACTTGACAATAATGATTAAAATGATGGCTAAGATAAAGGTAACAACTGAGCTTGCGATATAGTTCGCATTCTGATGAAATTTGAATAGCTTAATATGCTTTAGGTTTACAGAATTTTGAATAACAATATCTTCGAAATTTAACTGTTTTGTAAAAGTATAGGTTACATCTTCAGGATAATAAAACCTTTCTGTAAATTCTAAATTATCGTTACAAAATGTTTCGTTGTTTCGTT